>VWPU01001599.1:0-55241 GCA_013398955.1 Callaeas wilsoni | reverse complement strand
ACCCCCCTCTCCTCCGCTCCTCTCCTCTCCTCTCCTCTCCTCTCCTCTCCTCTCCTCTCCTCTCCTCTCCTCTTCTCTCCTCTCCATCAGGCAGATTTACCTTGGCCATGCACTCTGTTTTTAAACAGGTCCCACTTCAGCCCATTGTTGGTCTGCAAACAAATGTTTGTTGAGGTAAAAATAAGAAAGGTACTTGTTACTGTGTCATACATCTCCTTTTGGTTTTTTTCAATCCTGTTTTTGGTCAAGCTGAGCACTAAACAAAAACCTGTTTTGAATTCTTTGGCTAGCCCATGTCTGTAGCACAGTGAAGCATAGCTGAGGCAGATTTTCATACATATTTAGCCAACTTGGATTCTGTGATGGCACCGCTGCCCTGCCTCTGGGCAGTAAACAAATTCAGGCACCCTAAGTTACATAGAGCTATGAGACAGACCCACCTTTGCTTTCTGAAGACCACTTCTTGGAGGGAATGGCTTTCATTGAAATCATTTTTTAAGGTGTAATTTTGAAAGTATACTTTTTTGTATTTAATGTTTAATATTGCTAAGCAGAATTTTAGAAAGCCTTCTTTTTACTGTATTTATTTAGTAATGCCTATGAGGTTAGTATCTCAAAAGGAAAAATCGATAGCACTTCACTATAGACAAGTAAAGACAATATCATGCCTAACAGTCTTTCCACACTAAACCTAAACACCTCTGAAATGCACCTTTGCCTCTAATACAATACTTTCCAGCTGCCTTTTTTAATAACCATATTTTCTGTACTGGGACTGTTGTAGCAAACATTTTAGGATCAATTTAGTAGATGGAAAAATAATAACAATAATTTTTCTATGTCAAAACATTTTGAAAACTGTGAAGAACTACAGAGCAAGTGCTGTTTTATGTCCAATCAAGCCCAAATTTTAAACCCCCCTTTCTGTTGTATTGACATTTAAAATGGGCTAGAAGTGAAACTGAGGGACAAAACCCAAAACAAACCACACAACAAAAAACACTTCCATAATGCAAACACGATCAAAGAGATATTGCATTGCAGTCTTGTGATGAAAGCAGTTTGGTCTGAGGGTTTGCTGAGGTACTTGAACCATTACGAAAAGTTTTTCCTTATTTTGAGCATTCTGAACTTTTTTAAAGGCTGGGCTGAAGTTAGTATCTCACACAAAAAACTCTCAAGTTTAGAAGGCAAAACTTCCTAAAGCAGACAAAAAATTACTCCTTAGGGACAATAAGTTTGCCTATATCAAATGAAAGAAATATATGAAAATCTCCGTAAAACAAAACAATACTTAGTACAATGACCCCATGCAGAGGCTTTAATGATCACTTGCACAATTGAATGTGATCTTTATTTCACTTGCACTACCCTTTCATTACTGTCTTTTCTCATAGAACTATGCGGTCTGAAAATTTTTCAATTTCTGACAAAGTGATCACTATAATTTTATTTCCGGTGCCATGTTTCCTTTCTGCTGTGCCTTGAGGTATACCAATGGGACAGTGCTGCCTGCCATTGCTTGCATCTGAGAGTCAGCCACCCATGCAGTCTCTGCAGCTGTGCAGAGCCCCATGGCTCAGTACTGTTCACTTCCATAACCTGATTTTACTTGTAAATTTGGATGCAGAAAAAACTTGTTTTTCACTTACTGCACTTGGAATTGTACATATCAATTATCTGAAGGGATTTATTGCTTGAATTGCCATCATCTTGAGCTACTCAGTAGGTCCAAGATACAGACGGATTTTTGTGAGGGAGATGAAAAACACATATCTGATATAAAAGCAACCCACTGCTAAATTGCACACCTCTGCTTCAACACACAGGATAAGCAGAGCCCTTCAAAGAAAAAAGCAGACAGAATTTGGAGTGCTGAGCACTTTATTTTCACTGTCCTTAGGCTAAAAAGTAGTATAATAAGGGAAAGATTCTATCACTTCATTTTCTCTTTGCAGTTCCTGGTATGTAATTTTCTTGGAGGTAATTTTTTCTTTCTGGGAATAATTAGAAAGAAAGTTAGCTTTGGTCTGTGAAAATGCATTTTTCTTTGCATTGAGAGACTCATTCAAGACTATGAAGAGTCAGAAAGCCCTTTGCTTTTAAAGTATGGGAGAAAAGGAAATGTCACTGGAAGTCTGAGCGCTGCTCCTTCCTGCAAGCTCTTTCTTTGACTTTGCCGTGTTGTGCAATCTGAGATCTTGGCTAGCACCTTCACTTCAACCCTCCCTTTAGATCCATACATCTCTTCTCTGTATACAAAAAATTGCAAAGAGTTTATTATCATCACCTACACAATTCAAATATCCGAGATGAGACGGAGCTCCCAGCTTAGCACCACTTCTTCACACTCTTGAAAGATGGTCCGTGCTCAGATATAAGATCATGAGTTAGCCTCAGTTCTAGTAATTATTGACCTGACCAAATGCTATTAAGTCAATGGGAACTTCTAATGAGCTTCAAAGGACTTTGGGTCAGGAGTTTTGTGCATAGTAAATCCAATGGTGCATTAAGACACCCCTTAAATTTTGCTTTAAAACTGACATTTGGAAAGGTCAGTCTGAAAGAACCTTTGAACTGATGATAAAGAGTAAGCGGAACTAAAGTAATAAATTATTTTCTCACAAGGAGCTTGCTGTATGCTTTAACATATTCAAAGTAAGATATTTACATTCTTCAAGGATGGTAAATGGAGAAATAATATACCTCTTATTGCTTATGTTGTACCTCTATCAATGTTTCCAGTGTTGTAGTTGTTGAGTTTTCCAAGTACAATGCCTTAATAGCTTTTAACCTCAGTGATTGTTGGGAAAGAATGGCTCAGTCCTTCAGATGCAACTTTTCTCTGACACATTCAAGGAGTTAGCACAGCCAGTAAAATTAGAAAACAAAATAGCTCAACAAGGGCACTTGCTAGTCATTGCTCAATGAGAACAGCAGGCAAAGACAGAGCAGCTCTCACTACCTGTGATAAGATTCTCTAACATTTACAATTCACTACTCCAGCTGCTGTTAAGTCAAGACCTCTCATTTCAAGTTTCGGCACTTAGTACATTAATGTATCATGTTTAATTCTGTAAACTCCAGAAATAAGCTGATTTTGTTGTTGTCATTGTTTTTGTGATACTGGGACATGCAGTTACTGTGCCCTGAGCTAGAGAGCATGTAAAAGCATGCTTAACTGGGTGAAAAAAAGTTTGTCTTAGGCAAGTAAAAAGCACAAGAAAAGTGATAAAATGCAGCCCCTGGAAGAATGCAAAAACTCCTGCAGTGTTTGTACTGAATAAAGCTGGCTTTCTCATATAAATAAACAAATCAAAGGTGATAGACTCCACATTTGTGAACATCACTGTCCAAGACAAACCAGATAAAACAAAGCTCATATTTTAGTTGATGTTACTATACAAAGGAGAGTAAAATGACAAGCCTTTACAACTTGCACATGGTGTGATTCTTGAGCTATCCCATAGCAGGGCCAAGAGTTGGGCTTGTTGATACTTGTGCATCCCTTCCAACTCAGGATTCTGTGATTCCAGTTTATACTCATTAGTTACTCCTTCAATTCCATCTGTAACCACAGTAGGTTTGCTGTTAGGGAGAACACTTAGTCTCATCTTCAGCCTCATGGCTGATGGATGCCTGGAAGTGAAGGGATAATGAAGGCATGAAAGTGGACTTGAACTTTTTGGGTAGCCACTAAAATCATTGCAACTTCACTTCAACCCTCCCTCATATTTAACCCTCCTATCATATTTAACTAACTTTTAACTTTCTGTAACTCAGTGTCCTGGTTTCATCTGGGATAAAGCCTGTTTTCTTTTTAGTAGCTAGTACAGTGCTGTGTTTTGGTTTCAGTACGAGAATAATGTTGGTAACACACTGATGTTTCGGTTATTGCTAAGCAGCCCTTACCCTATGTCAAGGATTTTTCAGTGTCTCATGCTCTGCCAGTGATGAGGTACACAAAAAACTGGGAGGGAGCCTGGCTAGGAAAGGTGACCAAACTGGCCAAAATGATATTCCACAGCATAGAACATCATGCTCAGAATATAAACTGGAGGGAGTTAGCCAGGAGCAGGATGGTGATCATGGCTCAGGGACAGGCTGGTCATCAGTCAGCAGGTGGTGAACAGTTGCACTGTGCATCACTTGTTCTTTGGTTTTATCTCCCTCTCTCCCTCTCATTTTTATTATAATTATTGTTATGTTTATTTCAGTTATAAAACTGTTCTTATCTCCATCCATGAACTCTATTTTCTTTTTTTGTTCTGGATTCTCATCCCAATCTCCTTGGTGGGGGTGGGCAGGGAAAGGGAAGTGAGTGGGCAGCTGCAAGGTACCTAGGGTACTTATTTGCCAGCGGAAATTGAACCATGACACTTAATTGCCTGTATCATTGTAGAAAGGGTGACCTTCTAGAGCAATAAACTGGATGCATTCCTACAAGTAAGCTCTGTCTGGTAATAAGCATGGCCTCTCAGTCAGGCTGAAGATTGCTGCGTTGCTGTGGGAACAGTGAGTTACCACTGCTGGCTCTGGGAGGAGAGATCACCCAAAATATGTGAAGGGTTGTAAACAGCTGAGATGTACATTTTCATGGAGCTGCAAGAACCAGTTCAAGGACTGATGATGCCAAATGCTGCATATGTGGAAGAAAATTTCCTTTGTCAGATGCAATATAGTGACTTTTGACAAGTGGAAACAAGGGTGTGATATAAAAAGTGTTCTGACACACTCTTACCAGTCACATTCCAAAAAATTGCTGTGGTGAAATAGAAATTAGTTGGAGCAGACTTTCTAATAGTTAACATGCTACGGAGTCAGGGACTGTCCTTGACTATGGAAAATAACAAACAATGTGTATGATGGCTCATAATATCATGGTAATAATATCATGAAAAATGAACTGAAAAAGAGATTTCTGAAGGTTTGTTTGTTGCTTAATCCAAGTATAACTTTCTTCCTGGGAATGCTGTAAAGTTCTTGCCACAGAGAAGTAACTGGAAGTCAAGGTATAGAAGATGGAACATCCTGCCATCAAATGAAATTTGAAATCTTAAGCAACTGCTGGATGGAAATAAATGTTTAAAATCATCAAAGACAAAAATATTAAATAAAGAGAGGGTAAAAAACTTATGGAATCTCAGAATATAAATAGCTACTCAGAGCTGACCAAAAATGAAAAAAAAACAAACACAGACGCAAGAAAACTGATAAATATCAATTGCAACTCAGAGGGAATCACACTTATGTCTGGGTACAGCACTGCAGAGTTATTCACCTGTTCCAAAGTTCATTTTCTGCTGTTCCCTTTCATGTAAGCCCTGTTCATCCTTCACTTATCATCAGACAGAGCTTGCATCTGACAAAGGAGGTTTCTGTTTAAGACAGTGCTGCATCTTATGCTAAAAAGTCTTGACGTGGTCCCTGTAGACCACTGGAAAATTTGCCTGTCTACAGAGTGCATTTCCACTTATTTTCACCAATACTTCTTGGAACACCTATGTACACCATAATTTATGGCATATCTCTTCTGAAGTTAGTACTGTCAGATGAGGTATTTGACTGGGAAAAAAGGTATTTTTTTGGATCTCCACTGGCTTATAGCTCATGAGATGTCACCTTATTCACTGACCTATATAAGAACCAAATTCAGAACTATAATTTTTGACAGTGTAAAAATGCATTTTGGTACAGCTGGTCCAGGAAAATTTGGCATGTAGTGAGAATTTTTATCATGGAGACATCATCACTTGACGTCAATGTAACTGAGAGAAGTGTCATCCTTTACCTCTTAACCAGTGCAATAGTAAAATTAAATATTTACCATAAAGGCTAATTCAAGTAAAAAAATCTGACTTGCTGCTTTATTTGCCCTACCACTATTGTAATTCAGTGGGTCTATCAAGTATGTTGACAGTTTTGCAACATTAGGAGGGAGGTAGTTCATGACAACTGTCTTGTACCTTCATCAGATAAATCTCACAGATAAAACTCCAGCTTCAGTAAGCTCAGGATGGACCAGAGATGGCTTATGGAAGTACCCAAAAACACATGCCGAGGCTTTGTCCTGTCAGATGATAACCTCTCCTGCAAGCAACACGACATCCACCTCGGACAGGTAATTGGATCCTTGTATGTGTCACACCTCACCAACAGATGCCCACCATGTGTCATGCACCTCATGCCGTTGCTCTTCCCTGTGATTCTGATGTGTCAATGGCACTGTATAATCAGGCAGCAAATAAACATCTGGCCAGATGAGATGTCTTCCAGTGCCAGAATAAATCTGTATTTTAGTGTAATACAGGAAAGCCCCAAGTCAAAGGAGAGAATGGGCATATACCATCCTCTTATTTACATTATTGATCCTATTTCATACAACCAGTGAGTAAGATCATTGTCTTTGAGAGCCTAAACCAGTGAAGACCCTTTGCACATCCAACCGCAGTTCACATCTAATCTCTCTTTACTAACCAGTTCAGGCTGGTGAGGGTTGAGTTGGATTCATGAAGTTTAATAGCAGAGAACCTTGCTTTTGACATACATTTGTGATGTTAGAATCAGTCCGGCAAATGCAATTCATTGGTTCCCACTAAAGCTAACACAGCTGCACAGTAAGACCTGGAAGCAAAACTGAGACCATTATCTCTTGTTCTGTTGAGCAAAAAAGCAATGCTCTCCAACCCAGCCTGTGTCTATTCTGCTATCTTAGAGCCAGCATTGTTACCCAAGCACCCATCTGTCCAGCTGGGCACAGCACCTAGTTCTAGATTGTTGTGACTACTTTAACTCAGTCATACAGAAACTGGGCATAGGTGACTTCACCATTTCTGGTACATAAATCTGTGGGCATTTCTAATGAGTTTATGCTCCAGCTGGTCTGTAAACTAAGTCACACGAGGCCAAGCGAGTTGTCATGACATCAGGCTATATTTGATCACACAGCATACAAGGGGATCAGACAGACTTTAAAAGTCTTGGCACAGAGTCCAGTAAAACATCTAAATGGTTATAATGTATTCATTGTTTAATTCCTTTGAAAGGGAGCCTTTACAGCCTGTACAAAGAGCCAATTAAAGGATAAAACAAACCCAAAAGTCAAAATTATGATGATGCTGAAATGAACATTCTAGTTCAGAAAAACAGCTCAATGTTTTGAGGACTGTCACAGAGGCGTTGTGAGGGGCCCTGGAGTTATGCTTGCATGTTCTTTTGACAGCCTACAAACACCAAGGGAGTGATGTATTTTCTCCAGCAGGAAAATACAGAAAAATTTTAACTTAATCCTTCTTGGTTTTGTCCTTGAGATAGAAATGATAAAGTAGACAGTATTCTGAAGTTACAAGAAGCAATGGGTCCATGCTGCATGTAAGAAAGTGTAACAAAGGTAAACGTGAAAACTTGTGTAGTGGAAGGAAATATATGTACGGTATCTAAGTAATTTAATTTTACCATCTTTTGTGCATTTGGTCTCAGATTTTATTCCCTCAGAGTCTCACATCCCTATACCTACAAATATCAGGACATGAGTGCCCAAGTATTCTGGCCAGGAGCCCCAGCATAGAAGACATGAGCTACAGAGTCCTTGTACACCTCTGATGCTCTTTTGACTGGCAATGGTGAAATACTTGGGTAAACAATCATTTACACTCTTTATGAGCTCCTATGGGACAGGTCTTTGCTTCAGAATCTTGCTTATTTCAGTCTCTATGGATTGCAAACAAAGCCACGTCTCATTATGTGTTCTTCCATGTCTGTTTGAAATCTATGTCTGTCTTTCTGGCGGATGAATAAGGCAAGTGAATGTGATTTGGTGCGAGCTGGCTACAGGCATCCAGTTGACAAGGCTTCCATGCTGTGGTCTTATCAGCGCACAGGATTTCAGATCTATGCCTCAGTTTTGCTTCTGAGAAAGGTTTCCTGGGAGTAGCGTCCTGTGAACAGTGTCCCAGCATAGGTGATTCCCTTAAACATTTTTCTGATGTTTCTTCTGGAGCTCTCATGCGCACACAGAATCATAGAATCACAGAATATTAGGGGAATGGAGTGGACCTTAAAGATCATCTAGTCCCAATCCCCCCTTCCATAGGCAGGGCCTTCTCTTGCTAGATCAGGTTGCTCAAGGCCTTATCCAACCTGGCTTCTAACACTGCCAGAGATGGGGCATTCACAGCCTCCCTGAGCAACTGGTTCCAGTGCCTCACCTCCCTCCCAGCAAAGAATTTCTTCCTGATATCTAACCTCTCCTCTTTTAATTTGTCCCCATTGCTCCTTTTCCTATCATTGCAGCTCCTGACAGAGTCCCTTTCTGGCTTCCCTGCAGGGCTTCTTCAGATACTGGAAGGTTGCTCTGAGATCTCCATGCAAGCTTCTCTTCTCCAGGCTGAACAGTCCCCATTTTCTCAGCCTGTCTTTGTAGGGGAGGTTCTCCAGTCCTCTTATCAACTCCGAGGCACTATGAATGCATGTTTGAACCATGAGTGCACATTTGCATTCCATGTTCATTTATACCACTCTTTTATTTCTGTTACAATACTTTACAATGTGGTCTTACAATTTTTCTGTGCAGGGTTTTTATATTTTTATGTTTTCATCTCCAGTTCATTACAATGTTTGTAAATGATGAGTTCTTTTCTTCTCCTTTTTTATTTGCTTGCAAAACACATTAGAAAAGTATTTTTTCTCACCACTTCTCACTCAGATGCCAGCACTAATGCGCATTCCCCTCTGCCATGACTCAATCATGACATTAAGAAACAGGCAAAACTCCTTCATGTCTGAAAGTTGTGCCAGAATGCTAATAAAAACAATAAAAACATTGCCTCCATCTGAACTGCAATCAGCAGCTTCAAAGCATTAGTGCCAGAAAATCAGGTGTCAATTTAGAATTTGAACTAGATATGTCAGAAAGTTGGAATAAGTAAATAAAACTATTTAGAAGAGATCTTCAACATTATATATTTTGAGATCTATCTTCATTCCCTCCCTTCTACTACCTATTTTACTGTGAGGGTGGTGAGACACTGCAACAGGTTGCATAGGGAGGTTGTGGATGCTCCAAGCCTGGTGATGTTCAAAGCCAGGTTGGATAAGGCCTTGAGCAATCTGTGGAATTTTATATAGTGGGGATAGAGTGGGAGGTGTCCATACCCATGGCAGTGAGGGCTCAGACTAGATTATCTTTAAGATCCATTCCAACCCTGTAATATTCTATGATTTATGGTTCTATGATTTTGCCCTCCCAGGCTGATGAATTACAAAACACAAACTACAAAACAGGCACTGAAATTTAAGAAGCAACAAAGTATAAATACTCTGTCTACAGATTAATGGATACTCTCTTATGGTCACCATGTCATTGCCTTTTGTCTTTTCCATCCAAAGTGTTTATTCAGATAAAAAACTTATCAAAGTGTCTTATAGTGAAATTCACTATCACATTTCACACTCATTTGGTGATGAAGCTCCACAGTCAATATGCTAGAGAAAAAGAAAAATTCAAGGACACATTTTCAAACAGTAATACTAGAAAACTAGCCACAAAATAGTTCTCTTTGAACCTGTACTTCTAACGACAGCCTCATTTTCCAGCCAAGTTTGTGCTGGCCTATGCTACTTGTAGGCAGCTCTGCACTGAGGTTGCAAGAAAAGCTCATTCTGGGCAGCTCAGCAAACTCCATAGCTGAGAGAGGAGAGAACAGCTGAGAAACCTCTATAAGGCGCCTCTCATTCCTCCCCACGTGGAAACCACCTCACCAGTAATGTACACAATAAAGACATGTGAGGGTGAGCAAAGGCCAGCGCAGAATGAGTGCTGTTCTGCACAGCCCAGAGCCACTTCAGTGACTTCAGCCATGCTGTCTCCAGACAGGGCATGGTCATGGATGCAGTGAGTCATTTAAGTGTTTTTGTGTCAGTGCAAGAGGACCTGAACACAATACCTCTGCCCTAAGTAGCAAGAGGGATAACAGGAAAGACTAGGTTGGTGCAGGATTATTCAGTGCAGCCTTATACAAGCAGTCCCTCATCCCTTAATATATTCTTAGACTGCACCATCCCCTCAATAATTTCTCTCTGTTTTTAATGTTAATCTGACGTACTTGAAGATTGAAATCCTTATTTGCCCATTCAGCCAACTCAGGACATGTCCATTGGTGGTTGGAACTGGGATTTGTATATATCCCAAAGAAGGTTAAAAAAAACAATGCAAAGGTATGTGAAAGCCATGATTTAAGAACCAAAGTGTTAATTGTAGGTATTATATAGCAACAGCACTGTCTAACTATGTTCTTTTTTCCCTTTGCCTTTAGAAAAACACGTAATAAAGCCATATCATTACTAACATGCTGTATTTTCATCAGATCAAACCCAAGTTCTCACCAACGGTGCCTAATAAGGTGCTTGAAATACAAAAAGTAGGACCATATAAAATGGAACAAAGCCAAAGTTCATGACAGTGTACAAGCCAATAATACAAAATGGCATTTTCATGTAAAATTTCAGAAGTCCTTGTCCCTTATAGAATCAAATTTGAGGAGAGCAGAACTGAAGTCTCAACTCCAATGGGGCAGATGCACTTGAATGGGTATGTACCATATCCAGCATAAGTAGAATCAAGCTCTATGGCAAAAAAAATTGGAATACATTTCTTAAAACTTTAAGCATTGAAATGCCATATTTTATGATCATTTACATGTGCAAAGAGACATCCAAGCTCAAAGCAAACAGATGCATGTTTGATTGTTCAGCCTGCCTGCACAATAAAGTTTCCAGATATGAGAAGCTTGTGTGTAGAAAATTATATTTGTTTAACAAATTTTATTCAGAGTCCTGAAATCTTGTTTTTATAAAGTGACTCTTTTAGATTAGCTCCTGCTTCCTTAAAAATCTTTCTTTTAGCAGAACGAATTTCAGCCTCACAAATACGATATGTAGAAAGGCAGGAGATACTATTGAACAGAGAAACTCTTTATACCAAGATGCCAAAAATGAATACTGAAATTCTTGTTGCAGTAAAATCGGTGGTGTTTCCCCCACTGGCTTCTATTCTGATAGCATTTCATTTTTAGATCTTCTTTTTCAAATCATAATATCTGAAAGGATGCTTAGCGTGTTCTCCTGGAAGAATCTGTACCATGTCACTCTCAACTGGGTTGCTAAGAATCAGCTCAATTTTTGCTTTTTTCAAATGGCTGATTAGAGGGTTTGTACCTGATGGGGAGACTGATGATTGTGGTCTGAAGAGATGTGGGATTTTTCTTCACAGGCAACAAGCTCTGCACCATATGTTTTAAAAGATCAATAAGTACATTTCTCTGCAAAGTGACATGCACAGCTTTGCACGAGGAACTAAAGAATATAAAATGCCTCTTTTCTTTATGTTTGTTATTCTGATTTCCACCTTCTAACAATTCTTTTCATTCCTACTGTTTGAGCAAACCATCATTTACAGGTGACCTCTAACAAACTAAACATAATACACTACTGAGTTTGAGATACCTGAAACCATTAAAAATATACTCACAAGAGCTTGTTTCTGAAGAATTTGTAGCTATATGCACACAAGATTTTAGTAGTGGTAATACATCAGCTTTTACGTGCCTGGCTGCCTAGTGCAATCCATGGCCTTATGGGCAATGGGGCTTGCTGTACAGTACATCAAAGCTCCTGAAGAAAGGCATCAGCAAAGCCAATGTCCCGAGGGGTGACAGCTGACAGGAAATACTGGAGAGACAAATAAGCTTATCTTCTCACATCATTTTCAGTGATATAAGTTCCTTAGGCAGTGAAAAGGCACTCTTTCTGATATTAAACAGCTGTGTTAATTATGTTTTACCTCTTCTAGTTACTTATTATTGCTGGCAAGGTGTTCATCACTGTCCCTACAGACTGCAGGGAGCAAATGACACACTCATCTCCTTTGAGAAATCAGCCAAGTTCATTTAGATCATCTTCGCTGACTTTGTAATCATATTCCTGACTGCATTAAGCAAATATAGGAGTCTTCACACAGCTGCTTCTAGTGGCACAGCTGTGAAGCCAAGTTTGTCCCCTGGAGAGGGAATACTGGGGTGCTCCTACCTCCATCAGCAGAGCTACTGAAGGAGTTGTTGATTATACAGTCATTCATCAAATATTCTGTCCATTCAGGAAATTATCTATTGCTTCTGGTCACATTCTGTCTCAGAATCTGTTGCATGACACTCCCCTTTAGATGTAGGTTTGGGATTCTGTATGGGCAGACACAGCACGGCTCTCTGTGCCTGCTGTGTAGAAATGCCTACACATAAGAGGTGATGGATTGCCTGAACATAATGCCTAACCATGGTGATGATGATGCCTAAACATAAGAGGTGATGGATTGTCTGAAAATTAAGAGAGTCATCAAATCAGCCATTTTGGCATTCCCTTCAGATAAGCCTTCATAACTGGATTTGTCCCAAAAAGGATGGTTAAACAGTATGTGTAATCCGCAGTTAATGGGCAAGTCCTTGGTGTCTGTTGAACATTTTTGCACACTGCTTGAGAAGAAAAAATCACATGTATCTTAAACTTTCCTGCAGGTTTTTAAAAGAGTGGATGATCTTAATTATATTATTTTGTGATGCATGTTTTGATCAGAGTGAATTCTTTCATAAAACACTCTTTGTTAAGAATTTTAGGAGGATATGTTTTTGACATAGAGTGCAAGCTGTTGTTTATCAAAAAAGCCCAGAAGGATGTTTGTGTGGGATAGAATGAAATGCTCTTTGTCTCTCAGCCTACTATTTCAGGTCTCTATATCCTTCAGAAGCAGGTGTGAGATGAAGGAATCTTTTCTTCATTTTGGAAAGCAAAAGAACAAAGTTATTGTCTACCATTTACCTAAATGTTATGACTAACGATATTTACAAACTTATGTTGTGCCAATGTCACAATTTTTTATCATGAAGATAATTGATCTGAGACAGTCTTTTAGACATGAATAATTTTATATTTGGCTGACTCATTTTGTCTTGCAATTAAATAAGATGTGTGTATGTTTTGATCTTTAAAGATGAATACTGGATATTTTGCCAAGAAGTAATTGAATTATTTTGCATGTATTATGTTTTTGCAATTCAGATGTGTTTAGCTAAAGAGACTTAGTCTTGTTCTCTAATAGACTTAATTTGGTTTGGTTTTTAATGATTCTGCTATCTCCTTGATAATGTGACATATCTCCTTTTAAGAGGCTAAGCACTGAGATAAAAATATCGTATTCTGATTCTTAGGAAATAATCACCTACTGGATTGAGAAATATGTAGCTGACCTTCATTTTGAAGGTTGTTTCTAACATTCTTAATCACTTGTCACTACTTAAAGCGTCAACCAGCATCTGTCAATGCACTTACAGTCAGATCATCTGTTACAGTAACTTGGCATGGCTGTATCAGACCCATAAATATGCTCTTTTTCTCCAACCTCAGATCTGCATCATATCTTGTTGTTTTGTCATACTAAATTTTTGTTGCAGCTCATGCCTTATTTCTATTGAAGTCAACTACTTAACATTCAAGTGTTATGTTCTAAACATCCTCCATCTGGACCCATTATCTAAGCTTTCAGGTATATTGTGTAGCTGTAGCATCTCTTGATCACTTTCTCTTTTTAGAGGTATGTTATAACATCCCATAGTGCAGCTCAGTCCAAATCATGACACGTGTCCATATTTTGTATTAAAGCAAACATCATATCAGAGTGATTTTTTCATATTCTTTTTCATTTGTTTCCCAATCCTTTCTTTCCTTTACACTTACCCATTCATAAATGGGTACTAATGCATAAAAACACACATGGTATTTATGATTTCATGGGGAAATCCTGCTAAATCTTATTGGTTTCTGAAAGAGCCTGACCCTGAGCAAACACCAAGTCAGAACCTCAGAAAGGTGAGCAAATGGTTTAGAGCCTCCAGATACCTTACACATAGAAGAAAAAGTGGAGGTAAATGTTCCTAAGGAAATTGGGAGGAAATCCAAAATATTTAGGCACCTTAAGTGAAAGGAAGCCTGCTGAATATCCAGTGAAAACATAAAATCTACAGCTCCCAAAGGATTTGGTTTCATGTTGCTTCTTTTTTTTTTTTTAAACTGAAGATACTTTACCTGCTGCAAGTTTAGTCTCCTGGAAGAACAAATGAAGCTCAAAAGCCAAAACAAAATCCAAAACAGAACCCAAAACAAAGGTTGCCTGATCTGTATAGCTAACTACCTGTCTCCTATCTAAGCAAATATAAAAGTACACAATGATTATGTCTGGACATCTATCTAGGAAGAAACATATAGACAGCAAAAATTCTCCAATCTAGGAAGCACAGGAAGAGTCAACAGCTGGAAGATGAAGTTGCAAAAACTGAGGTAAAAATAAGGTGCATATTTTAACAACAGAGAAAATCAATCATTGGACTACCTTACAAATGTTATGTAACCTTTACTTGCTTACTTAAAATCATGATTGGTTTCTCTGGAAGATATATCTGTCAAAAAAGAAAAGGAAGACATATGGCACAAAGGACAGAGTCATCAAAGGCCTTCAGTTGCGATGGTCTATGTGTGAATTTTTGTCACAGGCTGCCCTGAAATTGCCAAATGTGCGAAACAGAGTATTCTGTATGAAGTATTTTCCAGCACATGCTCTCTTCCCCTTATATATTTTATTGGTTACTTTAAGAGATGTGTTTTAATCTGTCTAATAGTACTTATGTTCTTAGAGATGAAATACTAGAAATTAAGAAAAGAAAAAGGAAATTCTATTGCATGTTTGATAGACTCACACCACTAATTGCTGTAACAATTACATCTGGGCTTCAAATGTCTGAAGAGAACTTCTTTGTGTTGTATGAAAATTTCAACCCTCTTGAGACCAAGAAAATTCATTCATTGGCCCACTTTTGAAATGGGCACTGATATAAATTAGATGGAGTGTCTATAATTGTAAAGTGATAAGACGTGGTGAGTGATAATTGCAACTCAGAAGAAGGGTAATTTTCAAAGGCTATCTCTTAACGATATTCACCTGGTTCTAGTACACGGTCTAAGAATATACTAGGAATCAAAGTTGAGACAGAAGGGCAACAATGACTTCCGAACAAATCAAAGCAAATCAGCTACTCTGTCAAGTAAGCAGGATTTGGGAAGGGATCACAGTAACATACCGTTGTTGAGTTAATAGTCTTTGGCAAACAGGCAGGTATAAATTACAAATGATGTGTTGACTCATCTTAAGATATATTTCCCCACAGAAGACATGAGTGCTAAGGAGAACACAAAACAGCACTAAGTCACTGAGGTCAAATGTATTCTAAAGACTGATACATAATCACTACCCTCTTTTTCCACTAACCAAAACAAATAGGATCTGTGATCACAGCAAATTAGTGCAGGCAGATGAAAAAAGAAACTAGGTATTCAGTTCTTTTTTCGAGATGAGACTGTCAACAACTGCACATGAATGTCAGGAATATTCCAATAGCTACTTATTCTATCTGTATTATCTGTAGTGTAATTACCAAACTAAAAGTGTCCCAGCAGCAGTTCATAGTTCCTGTAAAATATATTGGAACAAATGTGTTTAGTATGAGGTTCAGAAAGATTAAGTTTCAACAGTGAGAAATAAAGCAACAAAGCTGTGTGTAAAAACTCAGAATGAAAAATTACTATCCTCAAAATAGTGTGTTGGATTTAGCACAAGTGGCCAACCTGCACATTTTAAGAGCAACAATAAATACTATGCAAATTGATTTATAAATCAATACAAACTGAGGATGGCAAAAAAGATAATATTGATACGTTAATTTCAAAAGAAATTAGGGAAAGATTGGAAGGTGAATGTATAACCCAATCTCACCCCCTGTTTTGAAATCCTTAAATTCCTTTCTGCTGCAGTGAAGGTTAGGCTCAAACAAAGACAGATGCTGCAACAAACACGCAGCAGTGAGGCTGCACAGCAGGACCCTGCTTGGATACTAAGGCTAGGAACATCCATAGCCAAACCCAAGCAGGCAGACTGTTGAGTCCTCCTATAAGCACTATAGAAACAATAGGTGAAAGCAAGATCACCAAATAAGAACTATCCTGTTGCATTTTGACTTCAGCTTTCCCCTTTTCCAGGATGCCTCTTTCCATTATTTTGTTTGTAGGAATGGTTGTAATCACCTTGTAGGGAAGACAGTTTCTATTTATGGTTATAACTGCATCAATTCATGCACTGTTGTCTGAGACTTGTCTGAAATGCCTGCCTTCCCTGCTGCTGCAGAGGAAGTCTGAAAGAAAGTGCTACAGAGCTTAATTGTTTTTTCTTTTGCTTAAACTTCTGCCTGGCCATCTATGAATAAAGCACTCACTGGACTACATGCTTAACTAACTCTTACAGCCTTCCTCTGTTCCACTTAGCTCCACCTTTGACAGGTTACAGTGGGTGGGCATCCATCTGAGCCGTGGAAAGATGAATATCTTGCTGTCTGTTAATGCCCAAACCACTGAGGCTGTTTTAGCCTGAGCACGTTTCCAGTCTACCTGTAATACTATGAAATGGTCTTCATTCAAAGACAAAGTTGACCATTATTGTTTGAAAAATATTACTTCATGCTGTCAAGTGGACCTCACCAATGCTATAAAATGGAGTAAATAAATAAACGGAACCAATAATCTAAGGAAATGCTTCATTTATAAACTTTGCATTTACAGAACCACTTTGCATTTACAGTGATCCCCCTGGATCACTGATGAACTTTTCACAGCCTTCGAAAATCATCAATTAATGCATGGCACATCAGTATGAGAGGGAAAAAAGGCCAGAGTGCCTGTGGCCATTGTGGGTACAGAATGTTACATGGCTGTTTTTCATCAATGATAAAGAATTCTGACAGGTGAAGAAAGAAAATGGTTGAAAACCAAGGCATTTCCTCAGAAGTGTGAGGAGCACACACACACGCTGCTCTTTTATCTTTTCTGGCTTGCTATGGATTTTGTGCTGCTCCAAACTTCTGAGGAAGTACTTCTAAGGGAGTTGCACTCTTTTGTTCTTTCTCTTTCATTACTGATGTCAGCAGTTTTTTAAATCCCACATTATCAAAACGATATTAGAGAGAAGGTCTGGCATAATTAAATGCTGTATAACAAGTTTTCTCATTCTTATTTCACTTGATAAAGCTGCTTTTGAGAGCTATTCACTGTAACAGAGAGAGAAAAACCAAACTGCAGAAAAAAACCAGACCAGACACATTCTCTTTCTTCAGAGACAGACAGAATAATCATCTACTTTGAAGTCATGTAAGTGAAAAGAAAAAAACTTGTTTAAATATGCTTATCAGTCTTGATTAGCTAATGACTTATTTCTTTGGACAATATATATTATCCTAAATATGTGTCATGTCAGTGCTACAAGTTTGAGGGCAACACAACACTAATTAAGTATAGATCTTCAAAGAAGCAGCAGTTTTTTGAATTTGCTGATTAAATATTTTAGAAAATACCAGGGAAAATTCTCGACAATTTTCCCTGTTATTTTGTACTTACACATTTGGAAACCAACTAGAATCCAAGATCCCACTGTGTCCCACACCCACAGGAGCTTACAATTCAGTGTCTGATACACTAGAACTGTTAGCAAAGGGTCAGCAAGGACAAGTGGTTTTTTCAATATATATGTGTTTTAAATACCCTGACTTTTCTTTTGGGATGAATAGCTTTGTCTGTACTACAAATAAGGTGAAAACTACTCCAATTATCTAAAAAACTTTAATGAAAGATCTTACTGACTTTAGCAACTGTGAGTTCCCTCAGAACATATTTATCTGAAGTAGAAAAAAAAGGAAAGAAGAACAACTGTAGATTGTCTTACCTACTAAGAAGAAACAGACTTGATTTTGAAGAGCTTAGAGTATTTCAGACTCATATTCATGGCAATATGTAGGCACAGAGATAACAGTCCCATTTTCAGGGGCTGTAGAATACCATGAAAATTAGTTTTTGGGTGCTCTGGAATAGTTTGTGGTTTTTCTTGCTTTGAAGGGCTTCTTGACAGATTTTCATATGGTTGAGCTGTTAGCTAATTCAGACAGCAACACTAAAACTATGATTTTCTGTGATTGAGATTGCCTAAGTGTTTCTTTGAACTCAAACCCCAACAAATTGTTTGTGCTTGAAAGTTCTATACCAACGCCATGAAAATATGGCCTTAAAAGAAAGCCCTTGTTTTACGTAGGAGTAGCAGACTCCATTTGATCAGCCAAAACCCCAAAATGGAAAAACAAGAAAAAGGAAAGATTAAGGATGTCCATCTACCACTCTGTTCCACTGGGCCAGTTCACATGGATTTTCGACTTTTGCTCTTTTTTTAGGATGGTCTGTAGTAAATGGAAGCCTTGGGTACAGGTTGCCTGAGGTCTGGGTGGTGAAACAGAACCATGGAAGAAAACACACTCCACAAGCAATTAAGATTGGCTCAGGAAAATGGATAATATAAGAATGGCACCACTGGTCTTTGTTTTTCTTGACCTCAAGGACAGTGTAAGTTCTCAGGTTATGTCTGGGAACATGCAGCAATAAGTGACAAAGAGCCACATCAGATTCTTGTTAGTTCTGCTAGTGTGTCCATGAACCCTTCAGAAGTCTTTGAACAAGCTACAGAGAATTTCCTCTCTTTCCTCTTCATTATAAATAGGTGGAAGCATGAGAAACTCTGCAGTGCTAGGTCTGTCCCACAGCTGTGTGAATGATGGGCAGCGGATGTACAGAATGGGCAGATTAGAGAGGTGGGGGAGAATTTATCTTCATTGGTGGCACAGGAACTGGGGTGATCACCTGGTAGAGGCTGAGTACAGCCTGTACTGGGGCCGGCTGTTGCCTGAGCTCCACGGAGGAGCTGACACAACTGACCCTCCATCACATGCAGCCCCTCACTATCCCTTTCCTTGCAAAGCAGTGAGGGAACACGGAGAGAAGACTGCTGTGTCCTGTGCATGTCCTGTTACAGGCCGCCTTGGTGGCTGCTCCCTGTTTGTACAGTGTCTAAACCACAATCACTTTGCAAAATGAGTTTCAGCTTCCTCACTTAACATAGAACTGAAATCTTGAGTAATGTTTATAAAATGCATGTTCTTGCATTTAATATTGTTAGTTTCATTTAATTTATCTAGATAAAATCTTGCATGATAATTCATACCTAATCACTGCTCAAGGATTCAAATGATTTCTGCAATAATTTGTGCCTGCTGATACATGAATTTGGGGGCATTTGATCTGCAGGCTCCTTTAGAGAAAAGGATTCAGCATGGGAGTCTGGGATGCAATCTGTGCTGTCTCTCTTGCTATGTTTCTTGATTCCTGTATAGTGGGCTCTAAAACTCAAAACACTAAGTTTTAATTCAATGCAAGCTCAATTTCTTAAAGGGTTTGCAATGTTAATTTAGCATTTTATAAGCTGTATTTGTGTTAGCAAGTGCCCCGCAAAATCACTGATGTTTGCGTGGAGCATGGACGATATCTACTCTACGCTTATGTTTAATGTAGAGAATGGATCCTCCTCAGGCCAAGACCTTTCTGCCTGTTTTTTAGACTTCAACCTTGTGACAAATACAGGTTTGGCTAGCAAAGCAGTAGTGTATAGCCTCTGAATTTGTCAAGTTGAGAAACTGAGTTAACTCACAAGACAAAATGTTTGGTTGCCTCATTCTCCCTTCCAGGATATCATTTTGCAAGTAGAGGTGACCGACTAGCTCAATGGAACAACAGAAAAGGTTTGGGTTGGAGGAAATCTCAAGAAAATACTCTTTTGACACAGATATTTCCTCATTTAAGACAACAACAGAGAAAGCAACAACAACAACAGGGAAAGCAACAACAACAACAACAAAGGTCTTAGTTGCCAAAACAGAAAGGGAAAGGTACAGGCTATTCCAGCATGAAGTTTAAAGTCTTCGATTGTTTCCCTTTCTGTAGCCTTCAGCTGCCAACATGAGAATTTGTACATGCAATTCCAAGGAATGCTGGCAAACGGACTATGTGTGGTTGGATTGATTGCTGTAAAAATGTTTTGAATAACCAGTTCTAACCTTCTCTCAAACTGGTCAGCAGGAAATCTGAAGTTAAACACCAAACTTAATCTTGTTTTGCAGATACACCTTTCTTTCATATTCCTAGGAAATCAGAGTCCCTTTTTTGATTGGTATTAACTACTAATAACCATCGGCTGGAGATTAAATGCAATTCATTCCCACCAGTTTAAGATAACCAACAAAACAAACAGAACTCTCCCTGCATCCAAGTAACTGCCACACACATTCTGGAAATTATGGGTTTCAGAAAAGTCTTTTCCCTGCCTGGAATTCCAGATAGGTCCTCTTACGAGAAGCTGTATCTTCATTGCTGACACCTACACTACCAGCTCCCAAACTGCACAACTATGGTGGGAGTGGAAACCCTCTTGTCCTCATCACTTTCACACTACTGAAGAGGGAACTGCAGCAGCAGCTTCCTGGAAACTGTGCCAGTGCCTTTTACTGTTTAGCAGCTGTCTTAGAAACCTCCTGAATGAGACACAAATCAAAGTGAAGTTTTTATTTTTGCAAGCTGAAGGAAGAAAAAACATCCAGCATGTTTAGAAAAAAGTAACCCAAGATAATAACAAAATCGCAGCCCTTGAATAGCTTTTATCTTCATTTTTATTCAGTCCAATATATTTTTCCTTCTGTGCATTGTCATTCTGCACTCATAATTCTTTTTTTTTTTTTTAATCAAAGCTTTCATGGCCTCTTGTAGACAAGATTTTCTTTCAATTAAAAAAGCACAGAAACATAATTTAAAGTATTTCAGGCTTTTGATTAAATGAAGCTGAAACATACAATGTATGTAAGAAAAACCCTGATAAATACATTTTATTTAAAAGTTTTACACAAAGAGTTACTAATTTCAATTTGTGAATGGATGAATTATACCTGACCACTGATGGAATTTCAATAGTACCTAGTGGGGCCTTCACAAAGAGTTGTACAATTCCTAATTTGAGTACGATTAATTAGGTTTTCACAAAATAACTATTTTTCAGCTGTAATTGTTTTTATTCACTTTACCCTGCATTTGAGACCTCTGATGCTGTGGTCCTACTGAGATATCCCAGCACTGGGGAACCTTTAAAAGGAGCAAGCCTTGCGGAATATTTGATTATCAAAAAAATGTATCAATGGTAAAACTTTCATTATGGCAATTTGAAAGTGAAATCGGCATGTGAAACTCAGAGGAAGAAAGTTAATGACAGGACAGGTGCTATAAGCAAAAACAGGAGTAGAATATAATGTGTGGGATTGGGTCTCTACTGGATTTAATAGAAGGTTAATGTCAGAGCCCTGAGCGCACCAGTGACTCTAAGGATGCTGACCAGACTCTCCTGGAACTCTCACCCACACCTTCTGCCCATGGGCCTTGTAAACCCCTTCTAACTCAGGCCTGAGCCCTCAGCCCCTGCGCAAGCTACGCTGTAGGGATGTCTGTTCCCTGTCCCATTGCATACATGAGCCCTTTGGACCTGTGTTGCAGCCAATGTGTCCAGTTTTGCCTCTGCAGCCCCTGTCTCGTGCTGCTGCTGATGGAAGCCTGTGGATGGGGCTGCGGATGCTCCCTGGTTCCAGCGCCTGTCGCTGCCTTGCCGTGCTCGGGTGCTGCAGGACTGTCCTGATCAATGACACCACTGTCTGGGCTGGACCTCCTTCAGCTCCTGGCTCATTCTTCCTTAGGATCCTGTCTTTGCTGCTCCATGACAATCCAAGACAGGACAAATTTTTTTTGCTTTCCTAAATTGCTGTGTGATCTCTACGTAATACTCAGAAAAAGGATAAAAAGCTAAGTGTAAGTACTTCAAGGATGCCCAATACTCAAGGGAAAGGCAATCCACTCACTGCTTGGAGACTTGGAGCCTACAAGCAATAATACTGTATCTGACAAAAGAGAGGCAGATGAAAGAGAGAATCAGGATAATCCTCTCAACTTCTAAGAGACCTTTATCATGTAACACGAGTGCTCCAAACAGCAAGAAATGTTCCTTATTCTTGGTTAATGTTTAAAGGCTTCAAAGTGCGATACTGCTATGGCTGTGATTGAAAAGGACAAATTTTGCTCAAACTTAGCTCCGGGTTTTCTCTCTTCTTTTGTATTCAACTTTTTTTTTTTTTTTTCCTCAAAATACTGACAAAATTGTTACTTTGAGAGACAATGAAAGCAGTTGGAAACAGTTTGGTTGACTCCATGAACTCAGGTCATAGCATAAAATACCTTGCCTTGTGTGTGTTGTAACACTCACGTGTTTGCCACTTTATTGCTACTGGAAAAACACTCACTGTTTTGAGTGCTCCCACCTTTACATGGTAGTGTAAAGGTGGGAGCACTCCAGCCTGCATAGCTGTTTTTAAATTCCCAATTTCCATTTCCAGGAAACGCTGATATTAGCAAAACTATAATTTATCTGGGAACCAAATACATCAGTTTTTAAAAATTTGCCGCAGACATAAATTTCTGTAAGTGCTCTCTTTTAGAAATAATTTCCTTGATTAGCTGGGGTATTTCCCTAAGAGAACAGAAATAGCTATACTGATTTTCGGATGCTGTCACCCAGGAAGACACTTTAGATTCGTTATGATGTTCCTCACTCCTGGAAGCAGCCCCAGATCTGGCTCTGTCCAGAGGAAGTAGGAATCTGAGACTTGCTGTGACATCTCAGGAACAAATAAGTTCAGAAACTCCCTGGAATCAGCTTGCATTTCAGCAGCGATTTAAGGAGGTAAAGATAATTTGTGAAGCAGCATTTCCTTAAAGAAAAAAACAAACCCCAACAACAATGGTCTTCTCACTGCACAGTGTTTTCTTCATTGCTGGCATAATAACTGCTAATTACTCAGATGTTAATACGTAGTTAACTATTTATACAAAGTGGAATGGCTTCAGCAGGACATACTCTGGTGTCAGAATACAAGGTGGGACTCAGTCTGTATTTTAACATAAAGTTTGGAAGGTTTGAAAATTGGTCTTCTGCTTTCCTGTGACATACTCAAATCCCTGTGAAACAGGATATTCTGGGGAGGATCAAAATTTTTTTTGAAAAGGAGCTTCTCTCCTTCCAAGAAATGTATTTAGTAGGTAGTGCTTGAGCAGCAACAGGCATATCCCACAGGCTTGGACTCAATGTGTACCTTCATTCCAGAGACACAACTTGCTAATGTCACTCTTGAGCATCCCTGGCTGGCAATGCCAGAGTTTCTTCCTCAGCTCCCTGGCTTCTGGAAATCCTCTTCTTTGATTGCACATGTTTCATTCTCTGTTGCCCAAGGCATGTGAGCACCTATTCTGAATTCCACTAAACACCATGACAGCAGCTCTATTGGTGTCAAGCATCTCCCTGTGTTGTTCTGGAAAACTAAGCCTGGGTTACTCGCGTAACAGTCAAGGACCAAACCTGCAAAGGAATACAGAAAATCCCCAGAGGAGTCAGGTTACTCAGTTGAGTCTGGGAGAGTAGCAACTAAATTATTGGACAGCCTCCTCTCTCAGGTACACTGCACAAATGGATAATGTGCAATAGGTAGTTTTAGATTAATGCGATTCATCTGGAACATCAAAGAGAAGATTTTTCCCTTGGAGATTGTGATTAGAACTTGCATACTTTCAGTGTAGCAAATCTGTACCACTTTACTCTCTTAGTACTGGCAAAGTCTAATTTTGGCAATATTGGGCTACGGTAGCTAATTAGGTAAGAAGTAGAATAATATATATTTCTGCACTGTTCCTTTTCCCAGAAAAAAACCTTTCTTGTCCCATTCCATTTGGTTGTCCTTTGATAGAATCTTATTGCTATTATTTTCACTTTTCTCACAAATACAATGAATTCCACCTTCACAGTAAGCTGCTGCTGCCATTGTTCACACTACTTCTTGATATTTGAGAAAAAATCCATTATTAAGATAATAAAATAACAGCATAGTTATAGGATTTAACAACATTGGGTGATATTTCAAGCTTCAGAACATTTTATGTTTCTTCAGTGGTTTACTTTCCAGGGTGATTTAGTTTGTTTTTGCTCCTGTATTCCAAATTCCAGCTGTAGCAGAAAAGCCTTTTACTATCTGGACAGGCTAAAAGACTGCAGCTTTCTTCTTATGCTGCAAATTTACATACATGGATTGATGGTGACATCTTTGTCACAGGAGGTAGAGATGCCTGCTAGGACCAAGCTTGCAGGATTCCTGGAAACTGTAGCTGATTCAAAAGTCAGTGGTCTGCCAGAAAAGATAGATGAAAAACATTATACTAATCTCTGAATTGTCCATTGGCTACCCATTGGAGCCCGGTTTTAATTCAGAGCATTGGTCCTTATCTCTAAACCCTTAATATTTGGTTGGCTCTGAGAACATCTATTTTTTGCCTGCTTGCATGAAAGCTGCAGCGGATGAATTTTTTAGACTTCATCTCTACACTTAAAGATGAAGGGGGCAGGGGCACAATGTATCAGTTACTTCTTTCCATTTCCCAAGTTTATATTTTTTCCCTTTCAGACTGAAATATACCAATTCAGATTTCCCCATCACAGAATATGATCAGCAAAATCGTCCTCCATATGTGGTTATGACAGGTTTTTTTATTACTTTCCTATCAAAGAAAACCCCATGTTGGCATTGGTAAATGTATTATTAGCTCTTTTCATGAAGAATTCTGCCAGATATGATGCTGAAAAATGTTTTAAAAGTATCTCTAATAATAAAGAAGCAGAGATAAAAAAGAAGCATTTTCATGTGTTTTAGCTGAAGTCACAATAAAGCCTAGTGTTGACATGTCTGACACATTTATGCCATCCAGCAGCTCTTTTATTTCATAAAAAAAGTTACCAGCTGGATGCAGCAAAAGGATAACTGTACCCCAAGATTCTGTACCCCAAGATTTTTTTTGGCAGAAAATACACATTCAATGCCTTACAAATACCATACCCTTTTTCTGCAAGCAATAATAGATACTAATGCAGTTATGTCATTATTATATTATATATGTGATTAAATTTGTTAACACTTATAATCACAGTGAAAACAGTGGACATATTAAAATAAATTACATGCTTAAATGGTTGCAACAGCAAAGTCTTAAATAGCAAGAAGCTGTTTTTTATATCTATTTCTTCAGGTTTTTATCATAAGGTGTCTTCAGATACAGTTTATATGAATAAATCTTTGTTTAGCACGGTTGTTGCTGCATACAAATGTGAAGGTATGCTAAAAATATAAACAGCAGCAACTGAAGAAGCCAAGAGTCTTTATAAGATGGATAAGGAAATGCATTGGGATACCACCTCTCATTTGTGTTGAACACCCATCTACCTTAAGAGTTGAACCACATTAATATGCAGAAGAGAGAAGGCTTTGTGTCAGAAATAAAGCAAACCCTCCCCCCTCACAGATTCTTTTCTATAGATAGTGCTGAAATGCACTGAGATTACAGCAGTGATTAACCATTTCCTTCCAAGCATCTTAAAACTGAGTGAACAATCTGAGATGGAACTTGCCCTATCCACAACAGCAGGTATCCTGCACAGGGTGTCTTATTAGCAGACAACGGTTCATATGAGTCTAGGCTCAAGACAGAGGATTTCCACTTCTTGTGCAAGAATTTTGTCTATATGACTGTGGATTAGAGCAGGTTGGCCTCTCTGAAGAAACTCAGTCTTACAGCACATACTAGATTTTTCTCTCACAATATTGAGATGATATCTGTGTCCTTGCCAGGAGATCTCAGGAGGCCTAGGTAGGGGAACTGCTGAGTTGTGGAACCCTGCCAGCCTTGAGGCTGGGCAATAGACTGAAGAGATGGGACAGTTCTGTACTTTTGCATGGAAAAGGTTCCAGGTATCTGGAGAATTTTAATGTCTATTTGTATAATACCTACAAATTTTTGATTCCCCTACATAGTTACAGAACAACTGCAGGAGCTAGATTGATGAGTCTGGTCTTGCTGGTACATTTTCTGCTTCTAGATTTTGTTTCAGCTTTTGAACCCTTTCCTTTGTCAAGTCATTAAATTCAGACAACCAAAACCCTGCTCAGTTGGTGCCTAACTGTGAAGAAGCCTAAAATTTATGGATAGGTGAGTTTTATTATTAAATGTCTCCACTGCATCTCGTGAAGCTGAGCACACTCACTCTGCGCTTCCTTTAACTGGTGACATCTGGTGCTAGTCAGGTTTAATTGTAACTGCTTTGGAAAGCTGTAATCTTTCTTATTTCATTTAGCTGGAATTAATCTCCCTTAACAAGCATTCAGAACAGCCCTTTTCCCTCTAAGTATGTTGGCCACAGAGCCATTGTTGTGACTTATTATCGAGAATCCTTTTTCTGCCTAGCAAAATTGAGACAAAGGAATGCCTCATCAAGTTTTTACTGTTCTGCTGTCTTGCATTTATAAAGCTCATGTGAATGGACTACATGCAAATGTCCTTCCTGTAGAAGGTCACCCAATTAACAGCTAGTGCACAGAACCATTAAGTTTTATTAATACAATCATTTGGCTTAAACTATTTTTATCTAAAATCTTTTTTAAATTGCTAGTAATATTTTTGTGTATAATTGCAATTAATTTACAGTAATTACAGAAATTACGGGTCTGAGTCTTATATTCCTATGTATATTTAGCTCACCAGTATTTCATTGTACAAACATCAAAATATCTTTAAAAATCCAGTGCTCATTCACCCATTTCTCCACTTTCTTGAGGAATTTGTAATGCTCTTTCTCTCTCTGCTTTCTGTCATTTTGGATCGTAAATTTTTGAGGCTGAGAATTCTGTCTTATCATGTCTTTATGCAGGATAACAGGACAATTTTTTTTCTCGGGCTCACTGGATGTTAGTACAGTCATTACTAAAATAATTAAGATAAGACCCCAAACAGAGGCTGTAATGAATGGCTGCTCACTTTCCTCTGCCTGGATCATGTGTTACCGTGAAAGGTGAAAGAACATGCTCACCCACCTCCTTCCCTCCCTTTTCATCTCTATTATGTTGGGAGCTCAGCATAGGAAGGGAGAGTTGATGCTGTTAGAGATGACAAAGATGTTTTCATACATTGATAGAGATTACATCTCATAGGGATCATGTAGTCAAACCTCCTGTCGAACAAATAAGTTCTCTATATTCAAACCACAAAGCATAATTAAACCGAAGTCTTTCTTTGCTCAGAAGAGTTAATTGTTGTATGCTATGGGCAGAGAACAGGAGACCACGAAGCACTGCCAGTTCTTGAGTTTGCAATACTTTTGTATCAGGGAGGTATTGATGTGATCACAGAAGGTGAGAGAACAACACCTTTAGCATGAAATGCAGAGAAAAAGAAGAATTTTCCTTTTTCCTGCCACTTTTGTGAAAATACTCTATCAATTCATCAGGTATGACTAGAACACAAAAATAGAGCTGATAATCTCAGGTCTTGGGAAAGCTGTGCTCTTTTACTCATGCTCTATGTCTTCCTACAGATGGTATAATGTTTTACAGAAACGTGGGGGAAAAAATTGTAGAATGCATGTAGATTGTAACGGGGGGAAAATTTAATATTTCTGATCTTTGCCTACAGGGATTTGGTAAGAGTCAGGTCATTTAAAAATATATTTAACTTCTTATTTAATTGGCAAGTCATAAAGATCACTTGAATGATCATACAGTGCTTAACTACCCCAACTGCCCTCATAGTGATAACACAATATTAGAATATAGTCAATCTTTGTCAGCAGTGAAACATGCTGTGTTTTATAATTATTATTTATAATTAAGGAATTGGTGAAAGAGTTATAAGGGCATGCTGACAGCAGTTAACTTGGTAGCAAACCTGAAATAATTGCTGTAATAAATCAATTTGGCCAGGATTATTGCTACTGTAAAACTAATAGTCTGTAAGAGCAGTATGTGATTAAAGACAGCTCCCTCTCAGATCTTAGCGACTAGAAATTTAGAATGTGAAACTAAATTCCTAACATAGAACATAAAACTAATAGAGCTGCTGATAAAAATTGAGGTTAAATCTTTCCCAAAGTTTCAACAATCAAAGAACAAATGAAGATGAATAACAGGAAAGCTTGGTCAAATTTCGAGGCTGACAAGAAAACACAAACCAGCATGCATGCTACCACCCAAAGCTGGCAGCCTGGATGCCTAAAGCAGTCTCAGCATCATTAAGCTCCTGTCCCTGACAGTGCTGTGGCAGTTGTGTTTTTACATCATTAAGGGAAGAACAAGGGAGACTGCTGGGATGATACCACAATGAAACAACAAACATTGCTCTTTCAGCTGTGCTACCCAGAACACTTGGTTAAAACTAACATCAGGATCAATCAGCACAGTAGTCAAACTGTATCTTCAAATTTCTGTTAGTTCCAAACAAGTATTTTCAGCACAGTATCTGCATTTAGTGCCAGTCATGGCTTCTGCTCTCTAAAGTATCTGTAGGACTTTTGGCCAATTTTGTCATGAGAGTACCCACATCACTCTTGTCTTCAAGGAACCATATTCAAAAGCAAAGGATGGCTCTTCTCAGGCCATCCTTGTCATGTTCCTTCCATGTAACCTGACTCTAAATTGTGAAAATACACAATGACTAATTTCTCTTGCAGACTACGTTCTGTTTCATATTGCCCAGGCAACAGTAGATACTTTCCTGTAGCATAGAGATTTCCGAATTCCAAATATGTCAGAAGATGAGTGATAAACCAGTGACAGATTCATGAAAGCTTACACTACATGTTTCACAGGCCTATTTTTTCCCTACCCCTTAGAATGCAGGGTACACTTCAACGTATTATCAGTTTATAAAGAGAAGAAGGGAAACTTTTTGGTGTGCATTTATTGGTGTCTAAAAACCAGTAAATCTTCCTGCATCCATGTACAAGCCCAGTAGACCTAGAAGTTCACCAGAGTTAAAAATGTTAAGCGGAAATTCCAAATGTTTTTAAAAAGTTAAAAGGTTAAAAATACCATTTCCTATACCTATCTTTAAATACTTTAAAAGTACTGACACGTTGGTTTGTAGTGTTGTATATTCATTTCAAATAAACTAACACACAGTAAAAATTAAATTCTTTTGAGTTAGACTTTCAGACAAGTACAACAGGAAAATATTAACGGGTTTGTACTTAAACGTGAATTCAAACTGCACTTAGGAGGATTATTTACTGCCTTTCTTATGAAAAAGAAAATAAATTCATGCAGACTATAAAATCATAAGAGCAAAATCAATGCTAAAATTAGGGACTGAATATATAAGAAATATGAACAGAACAAAAATTACAGTGAAGCTAGAAGTCACTAGTACAGTGTTCAGCTGATTCATAACCAACTTCATTAAACTGCTAAAAGGAGAAAGAAGGTCAATGGCTGTTGTTGCAAAATCCATCTCCCTTTTACTTAATTCATAATTTTTTGAAGAACGACTCTTCACATTATCAGCTGATAGAGGAGCACCCTTCTGTCTCACTAGCCCATTTGTGTGCATCTTAAAATTCTGACACTGAGAGCTTACCATCCATTCAGAATAGAGGTCCACAAGTAAGAAGACTGCAGGACTAACACCACACAAGTGCAAGGAATGTATTGAGCTTAATTAGAAATTTACAGACGATGAAATCATCTTTTCATTCTTGAGACAGGACAGCAAGTAATCTTGTTGAAGCTACCTCCACCTTGTTTTCTTGGAGTGGCCATGTATGGGAAGGATGGAAACCTTGCAGTCCACAGGGAAGCTTTTGTGAATTACGACTGCTGAAACATGCTGAGCAGGAAATTTGGACCCTGGCAGAGGAGACTCTGTGTGTATTCACTGAATATCTGCATAGCTGCGGAAAGAAACAGCATTGCTTTACAATGACTTTTAATTAAACAGACCTGAAACAAAGTGGAATGTGTATTTTAGTAACTCTCCAGCCCTGTAATCTTAGCAGAGTAGACAAAAATTAGGACCAAACTGGGAAACTTAGGTAGGCCTGTGAAGTTAAAGATGTCTGATGGCAATTGTATCTATTAGGATGTCAAGTACTGGTGTCACTTACTACTCAGCAGAAATCTGATTCATTAATCAACATATAGCTTTGATGATATCAAAGATGGATATTCCTCCACAGAGCTTTATGCCTTAAAATAATGACACTGCAACTTTAAGACCAGTATTTTTTTTCTAAAAATACTATCCAAATAACACAGGTTTCAGGCAAAAATTTTGGCAAATTGTGTTAGCAGCTTATGAGAAGTTGAAAGATGAGGCGGGCTTCTGTAACAGTCTCCTACATCTATTTTATCTGTCTTTTATGGAAGGCATTTTATTTAAAGATGATAAGACAACAGATTTTAAATGATCTCACCACATAAATGTTAGGAGTCTCCAAAGTTTTTTTATTTTTCTCTCCACATCAGAAAATTAGTCTGATAATGCTTTGACTGAAGTCAGTAGAATTGTCCCTATTCAATTACACCCTAAACCTGCAACGGGATTTGCTAATGCATAAAAAGTCAAAGCCAATGCAATTGATGTGCAAAGGGTTTTTATGATGCATGGCCAATATTGAATGTTTTCCTTTCTGTTTATTCTGGAAGGCCTAATTCCAGAATCAGGGGAATATTCAATACCAAATACCTGTTTGAAAAGGGACAATTCTGCAACCAGTACTCAAACTAAACATTCAGAATCTGTTTCAGACCAGCTTCTGTGGCATTAGATGATACTTGAAGTGCATGAAGATTGCAGCATCAGGACTGATATGAGTAAGGGCCAACAATGACAGAAGGAAACAAATAAAGGTCATTCAGAAGAAATGCCTTCAGAAAATTCTCCCCTCCCTGTTCTTCTGTAGTTAGCATTAAATAAAACCCTAAATTTCTGATCAACTCAAATTCATAAGTCTGAAAATAATTCTGCCTATCCCACAGCATGACAGAGGTCATGAGACCATGACTACCAAGAAATAACAGCTCAGAATTCTGCTGTCCATCAGGCCACCAGGGTACTGTCCAGCATTCCCTTAAACTGTTCCAGAAATAAATGCTGAGGTAGAAATGGGAAGGAACTGCAGTCACAGTTGGTTTTTTCACCACTGTTAACGGTATACTCACTGTTAATGGTGAACTTCAAAGTTCAGACTTTTCTCCACACATTCTCCCATATTTACAGATAGCTGTTCAGTCTAGAGAAGCTAGAAAAGCTGCAATGTGGAATACTATATCTGTACTCTCTCTAGTCTAATTAGAAAATCCCATCTTTATAGTCACGGGTTTACTACCTGATAATCATGTACTAGGACAATGTGATGTGTTTATTTCCATCAGTAGAGGGAATGTTGTGTTCTTTGTTCATCCTCCACAGTCTCCCTCAGATAAAATATTGGCTTCAGTTAATCCAGTGAAAATTTTACCACAGCTGGACTACCTTATCATACATTTTATTTTGAGAACTTTAAAATGATAAACATCTTTCAATCATTCTAGGTTTTATAAGAGAAAAAAGTAACCACATCTAGGTTTATTCCTCTCCTCTTGCATGGGAGTCTTTGTGGGCACCCTGAAAAGCCACAAAACAAAGCATCTATTCTTATCTGGATATGACCGATATGCCCGTTTGCATTTTAATAAACAGAGCTGTCTCCCATTTCTCATCTCCTATGTACATCTGTTGGTGTCTGTGCTGTAGGGTAAAATTTAAGAGTCTTGGCCACGCCTGGAGAACACATAAAGACCTCTGCTCCCTGTGGTTTCCCCTAAAGCTTAGAGACTGGCAGCCAGATTACCCAGCAGCTAAAAGCAGGAACTGCTGGCCACTAAAATGCATACTGACAAATCAGGCATGGCCACAGCCCCCAGGGCTTAGTCCTCAGACCCCGCAGTAGAGATTGCCATTATTCATTCCAACAGCAAAATATTAGAGTACATAGACTATTCTTAAGGCAGCTAGCACACTGCATAGCTCTTAATTTTCTGTTATGCACGTGTTTGATCTCAGAAGCATCAGTAGAAAAGTCATCTCTTGGGGGAAATGAGGGCCTAGCATCCCGTGGACAAGCAGGTTTCATGGGATGAGAAGTATGTTAGATATATGCTTTGACCTATTACCCACTAGACCCAACAGTACAAACCCCACAGACTGCTTGGCACGAAAAAGGGAATGATGCAAACTATTGGGGAAGAGATGCACAGCATGATAGAGAAACGGGAAAAGAAAAAAAATGAAAGAAGTTCCATCTGAATGGTGGTCTAAAAGTTTTGTTTCTCAGCACACATTATTTGAAAGATTGAGGGGAACAGAGAGTGTCTCCCATCCCTCGCAGAGACACTAACAAACTTCCTGCTCAAAACAGTGTTCTGTATATAAAATCCAGGGCTTCCCTTTAATATTCAGTGCAGCATGACATACCATACCAAACGTCTCCGGGCATGTCTAAATCAGTGGTTCAATTTGGACTACTTTTAAAGTGTATCTCCTAATACCACTGTTCAGTTCTCTCTAATATCAACCCTCCACACTGCGGAGTGGTGCCTGAGTGCAAAAACTGAATACATGCCCCAGGAACCCCCCTCATGTACTGCCACCACAAACAGGCACTAAACCAGTGCATTGTATTTGTGCTAGTCCAGGCTCTATCCCAAAGGATGAGTTCTGAACGGAGCCAAAAAGTATGTGAGTCATTATTAATATAGGAAGGTAAACATGGATGCTATCTATAATATCTTTCTACTTTTCATGCCCTATTACTAATCCAAGAGCTCAAGACTGAACATCTTCCAATAAATGCATATACTTTAAAACTGCCCTTTTTTCTGTATTTCATTTGCATATTATCACACTCAGCTTGCACTCTAAGGTGATATAAGGCACATTATTGATCATGACACAGAGATGAAACAGCCATTTACCATCCCTGCCTGCTTCGTGACCCTGACCTAGTCATCTGCTCCTTAGATGGTTTTGGAAATTGCAAAACCCATTTCCTGTCTGAAAATTACAGCAACTGGATAAATAAGATGGTAGCTAGCATGAAAGAAATGAAAGCAATTTGTGTTTTGTGTGTCAAAAGAAGATGACACGCATAGGTAAGAAACGAAAAACAAATACTTTGAGTTTTAAATAGAGGTGAAAATAAAATTGTGGAAAAACATGGACACTTACATTGGGCAAACTGCCTGTGCAAATGACTAATAGTACCTTTACTCAAGACACAGAAATGTCTTCATTCCCTTTGACCCCTGTCCACACTATGGGGCAGCAATGTGAATATATGTATTACAGACCATGATACACTTTATCATTTCATACTGTGACGTGATTTAATCCCAGTCAGCAGCTAAGCATCACAAAGCTGCTCACTGACTCCCTGCCCCTCCAGTGGGGAGAAAAATCAAGTAAAACAAAAGTTAACCTTGTTGGGTTGAGACAAAACCAGTTCAATAATTGAATCAAAATATAATATAATATAATACTAATAACAGCAATAATTATAATGATTGTAACAATAATTGTAATGAACAGGAGAGGGAGAGAAAGGAATAAAACCCAAGAACAAGAGATTCACAATGCAATTGCTCACCACTCACTGACTAATGTGCAGCCTGTCCCCAGGCAGAGTTCAGCAGCTCCTGGATTACTCCCCCCAGTTTATATACTGAGCATGGCATTCTATGGCACAGAATGTCCCTTTGGCCAGTTTGGTCACCTGTCCTGGCCAGGTTCCCTCCCAGCTTTTTGTGCAGCTCCTCACTGGTAGAGCATGAGGCACTGAAAACTCCTTGACTCAAGGTGAGCAAGACTCAGCAATGGCTAAAACATCAGTGCGTTATCAATATTATCCCCCTGCTGAACCCAGAGCACAGCAGTGTACCCTTCTGCAGTAGCATGGGTGGCTACCTAAAGCACAGGACATGAGAATACCAGATAACAGATTAAAATTTTAAAAAATCTGAAATATTTTCAGTGACTGGTAGATGTATAAAATAATGTTCCCCAAATGCTGAACCATTTCCAGAGGTGTACAAGTAATAGAGAAAACCAAAGTTAATTATAGGATTAGGCTTTTCTTTAGGCAGTCTTGTGCAGCTGGACTTAGACTTCAGGCAGCACAAACTAGACCAGTGCTGTCACTGTGTGACATGTACTGCTACTTCAGTTGTTAGGAGCAATATTTCTCTTTAATTGCATGTTATCATTTCTATTATAAAAAAAACTTCCTATTACTCTCAAGCAAAAAGAAACAATTACATATCAGAATATGATGAAAATCAAATTTTAACAAGATTTGTGAGTTTAATGATTGTTTGCTGTATAAATATGTTTCAGAAGGATGAGAAGCTATTCATCAGGAAGATCTGTATCATTTATTCATATGACCTTTAAATGAAAACTCACACTCTGAGGACTCTTTCCACAACCTATATGAAATCAGTGATAAAATTTAACTGGGTGCCATACAACATCTATGGTTATCCTACAAATTTACTTTGCTCTCTTCAATCATAGAAATATTTACTGATTTGTTTAAAGTTATTTGCTTGCAAACAGCACCCCCGCTTCTCTCCAGCCCACTCTATTCATAATTGATCGCTGTTCATTTTCCTCTTACATTTAGTGCACTATTTATACTGCCAAAATAAATACTTAGCACTGGAAAACAGTATCCAACCAGCATACATTTAAATGTAACAATTACTGTAAAGACTCTGGTGAAGACTAATAACTTAGCCTTTCCAAAATCAGGTTGGATGAAGCAGCAGAGAACAATATATGCTGCAGGGAAACATCTCACCAAAAGCCAAGAAGCAGAAAACCTAACATCTTTTTCTTCAACAAGCTTTCTCCCTGATCCAGGCACATTTTAGCTAGGCATGATGAAAATCTGCTAAATACAATTCGTCCTTGCCTATGTTTACAGCCAAAACTTACTCAGTAGCATTTCAGTTGCACATGCGGCTGCTGACACTTGTCACTGCGTAACTTTTAGAAGGGAGATGAGGGATGAAAATCGAGATCCAACCACTTACACATTTATACAAACCTGGTTAACTACCAGTAGACAGAATTATTCAGATTTGAAAAAGTGTGTCTGAGATCAGATTTGGGTACTATATTATATCCTGTTTGCTGGGGCAGCTACCTTGCTCCTGAGAACTTGGGAGCGTGCTGTCAGCACATGTGTTCAGCCCTCAGCCTTCCCGAAAAAAAAATTAATGACACAAAGCAGTTTGTTGTATGACTTCTAGATAATTGATTTAAATAATGGTACTTTGTGCCAGTTATTAACTCCTACAGTAGAAAACGTGATGAAGTGGGAAGAATTGCAATGTAGCATAGCTTTTGTCAGCCATCTGATTTGTACTTTTTCAGCAGCTACATCTGAAATAAATGCAACTGGATCAAGACACAAAGATTCATTTATGTTTTCTCTAGGCAACAGCTTGACTCTTTCTCTGATGAATCTTGTTTAACACATCTGTTTTTACAGAATAGTTGTTAATGTCTCAATTAGTTGTAAGGTATAAATGACAAAATTTTTCTTTTAGGAGAAAATGCTTTCTAACACTACTATAATGAATCACTTCCATCTGTCTATTTGCACTTCACTTCCAATCATAACTAAAATTGATGTAAAGTTTAGGTACTCTGGTAAAAGTAAAATTATAACCAGAATCATGACATATAAGATACAAGATCTGTATTAAAAGGGAAACTTTTAAAAATATGTTGACATTCTAATGAAAAGTTAAAATCTCTGCTGACTCATAGCACATCCAATGATATCCGTCAAAAAGTAAGAACAGAATTTACATCTGAATGGTTCAAGCAGCACAAAATTTTCCATCTTAATCAAAAGGTCATGAAAAATGTATGACTTCAAAAGATATGCAATTGAAATGAGTACTGAATGATTTTTAACAAAACCGTAACAGGCTATAATTCAATTGATTACCCAAATTATATGATATTTCACTATTTTGTAGAAATATATGGTTGTAAAAGAGTGTTCACTCATTAATTTCTCAGCAAGATTTATGAAACACTTTGTTTGAGTGGTGCATAGGGCGTCTACAGTTTGAATAGGAGACACTACTCAATTAGTCAGTGGGACCTCATTGAAATGACTCAGCCCACAAAAACTCTTTTGAATTTACTTAGGGTTCATGGTGTACGCAAATTAGAGCAGTCTCATGCATTACCACATCACTGCTGTGCTCAAAAGTTGAAAGATACTGAAGAAAACTATTCATATATTGTCTCAGGTTTAAATATTTAATGAATTACTGTAGGCTTCATTTTAAGTGTCATGACTGTTTCCTTTTTCTTGCCACAATACTCGAGACACAGTGACACTAGGTGAAATGTATCTTGACAGAGAGAAAAGGTATCATCTGCCCTGTGAGCTGTTTGTAGGCTTTTTTAAGTTGGAGATTTTGAGTGTCAGCCTTACCCTGCCATCAGGAGAAATGTTTTCCAGAAAGCTATTCTAATTGCCACTGGCACTCTTGCCTCAAATCCTTCAGATGGGGCTGAAGGGATTGAGCTCCGAGCACCAATTGGAAGGGCTTCATTATGTGGAGCTCCAGGCTTTGCCTCACCTAAGTCTAACCCTACAGTGTGCCTGGAATGGACCTTAACCTGACAGCCTAGCCATGTCCTGCAGGAGAATGTGGACGGCGAAAAAAATTGCAGTCTTCCTCTCACCCTTTGGCAGCCCCTCTTAAAGATCAGCTCCCTTCGAGCTTGCGGCTTTGTCTCTTTTCTTGCCTCAGTCCAAGGGTCAGATAAAAGTAGACAAAAAATTTACCTTATCCAGTCCCAAGCCTATAGCACGGAGGAGAAAATTGTTAGGGGATAGCATCTGTGGAGTCTTCTCCTACCTTATTCAGCTTTTAAACCCTTTTTCAACCCTTTCAGCAGAAGCTTTTGGCTTGGTCTCTCTCCTGACCTTAACATAAGCCTAGGCATGGGATGAACTGTAGGCTGAGATGCCTGATGTTATCCCAGTGGGACAAGTAAGTGTTCTGGTATGAGCTCTTTGCACAGACTGCCCCACCACTGGTCCTCCCCCTTGCATCCCCACTGCACCTGGAGCTATGGGCTTCTTGTCTCAATCCTACTTCTAACCCCAGGCATGGCCTAAGCCTTAGTCCTAGACTTCCCAGCGTAGCCCAGTTTATTTGAGAGATAACTCTTTCTCCTCCCTTCCATGAGAGGCAAGTGTTGCTACAAAAATGGGCAATTTGAAAGTGTCTGTGTATGTCTTAGGCCAACCTGCAGACTGTGTTGAGAAGGTCAAGCTGCCCTTCCCCACTTTGTGACAGGTGGATTATAAGCACAAGTTCAGACCTTCGGTCTACTTCATACTGGTAAAGTCCTTAGGCAAAAGAAAGAACTCTAAAAAAAATGAAATTTTTAAGTGTGTTCCCAAATTAGAACTGGTTTATGTCAGAATTTCTGCTTTAAAGGAACCTTTGATTATTGAAACTATGCCAATGTTGGTATTTATAATGGCAGTATGTCATTACTGAGATAATAAAATGCATTATTTAAAATCAAACATTTCTACTTTATCAAATAGTTGAGGTTAGAAATCTTGAGCAACATTGAACATTTGTAAAGAACAGTAGCTATAAATTCTCACTAAATTAATAGCTATAACCTTTGTTAAAGGAATCAATCTAAGTGACTAAGCAGGTGCTCAAACAATTCCTTTTTGGAAAGTGATATTCTCTGTTGTGAAATTTTCCATATCCAAAGGAAACTTCAGTGAATGGAGATATCAAACCTTCTGAGTGTATGCTACATCACAGGGTACATTATTATAGTTATGCCTATGATGGCATTTCTTTTTCCTGGGCACTTACAGGTATGTGTGTGATGCCTAATGGGGCTTGTACTGTTGTAGGAATTACAATTTATAAGTAATTAATTTTGAATAAATGCAGTAAGAAAGAACACCATGCCCGCATCTACCTCAACAGAAGAGTTTTTACTGACCCTTTTGGGTGCAGGGCATGGCCAAATCCAAACATGGCAAAGTAATGTGAAATGGGCAACAGCATGAATAAACTAAATGCCAACTTATAACAATATGAAAGAAGGAAACCCTTTGATTCGTGTTCCATAAGTAAATGACCCTTAAAACCAATACTCACATAAACAGAACTTGGATTATATTTGAACTATAAGTTTCCAAACAGACTAAAGTGCTGAAATCAACCAGATATTCTTGCTGATGGGTTTGCAGCTATTGACTCCTGCTCCATCTCATATCAATGACTGAAAGCTGATTCATATTCTCCCAGTATACAAACTTTAAAGAAGATAATTCTTCAGCTGAATTTATGTAATTGCAGAGATTTGAGCAGTGTCAGATAGCACATTGCAAGAAAAGATTTTCCATGGTGTAGTTAAATATAATTTTTTTCTCTATATGCTGGAAGCTCTGATGCTAACACATCAGAATATACAACCTCTAAAACCTCAAGTATGAATTTTAATTTGTATGACATCCCCAAGTGCTCAAACATCTAGCTGAAGCCCTCGTACACAGGAACAGTCCTAGGAATGGTGAGATCATTTGCAAAGGCTGCTCAATAAATGCATTTCTATACTAGAATATAAATGCAAAAAGTCCTCAAAAGTCACAAAGAGTATCATCCAAATAGAACTTGTGTGCAATTACTAAAAACTGAATAAGGTTTATTTTTATAATGTGTAGGGGTGTATATATACATCTATATGTATTCACAATCTGGTCTTTAAACACAGAAGAAAAAGAAACAGCTTGGTAAGGGTCATGTAAAAGTATGCATGTGCTAAATGTAATACCCTTGACAAGGTGTCAAAGAGCACATGCTCATCATATGGGAGTGCCTAGGGGTGTATGACTGGAGGTGATGACTGATACGAGGAAAGTCGTAGTGTCAGAGAGGGTGCATGCATGTGTTTGAATAGATGCTGGTGTTGATGAGGGGTATAAGGATATATATGGTTCTAGAGAGAATAAATTCCTGATGATGGGTTGTAATCAATTGATGGTAATGCTGCATGTATCTGCATATTAAAGTGGTGGGTAGTGATAATATGCATAATTGTGATGGTGGGCAGACAGTGATAACAAGATGTGTGAACAGTAGGAGGTGATGGGTATGCATGGTAAAATGCGTAGGTTGCAAGGATGCATGTGTGATGCTGAGCATAGTGGTGCAGTGGGGAGCATATAGCAGCATATGCACTGTGGTGATATTTGTGTGATGTGGACCTGCTGTTCTTGACAAAAGTAGGTGGTGCTCTTAGGCAGCAGTTTATGTGAAGAGACAGGTCATTACCCATACAGGTGTGGCTTGCTCACACAGAAGGGGGGCTACAGCCAACAGAATAAATAAGCTTTTACTGAGTATTTTGTGTGTATTCCTGTGCTGAGGGAGTGTTGATGCAGTGAGCAAGTGTGAGGGTCTGTGTGAACTAGTGAGTAACCATGTCTGGTTAATACAGAATGTTCAGGTGGTATATTCAGAATGGTGGTGGTGTATGAAAACTGACTTTGTGGTTATGTATAAGCATGTAAGGACAGACTGTATACTCAGAACAATAACATATAGGGAGATGAGACATATTGCCCAGAAGGAGAGGTGTGTGGGAAGGCCATGCCCTTGTTTTTGCAAGAAAAGTTTGCTTGCCAGAGAACAAAGATGCAGTATTAGGACTATCTGCAAGTGTTCATGTGTGTTTAGAACTGCTGGTGTGGATGAGGTGTTTAAGGTGTCAATGTCTGCCTAGAGATAACAATATAAGGAACTACTGGTATATGTGTGTTCATCTAGGATCAGGGTGTATGCAAAAAATAGCACAGTATAGGTCAATGTACAGAAGTGGTCAGTGGGTATAGCATGGAATAAGTTATGTAGTGACAGCTACATATATGTAGTGTATGAATGGAAATGGTGCCAATGGTTTGCGTCCCTGCATAGGCTCGGGAGGGTTTATAGCCTCCCCTGGTGTGGATACAATCCTGTCAGGGATATGCATATGTTTTAAGTACATTAAGAGAGAGGGTTGTAACACTGGTGAGGCAGCATGTGGTGGATGAGCTTGAAGTGATCCTGTGAGTGGAAGCAGATGTGTAGGGACAGAGGAGTGGACAGCATGAGATGGTCTTGGCTCCACCGTGGTGTAAATAGTCAGGTCGAGCTGTAGTGTGCAAACTGCTCACTCACTCTTGGATGTGATGGACAGAGGCAAAACATGTGCAGGGGTGTTAGAATATGATGGGGGGGCATCAGAGTGTGTGGAGAGGGGCAGGGCTGCCCATGAGTGTATCTGGTGGTGATGGTGGGACAGGACAAGGTAGGGGGCATGGAGCTGCGTGGTGGTGGGAGGCATGGACAGTGCTGTGTGCATAGGGTTGAATGTTTTGTGCTTTGTCAGCCAGTGCCATGCCCGGTGCCAGCGCTCTGGGGTGGGAAATGCACATGGTGCTGTGACAGGAGAGGGTTACAGCAGCTGCGTAGACAGGAGCCACGCTTGCCCAGGTAACACTGCCCACCCACGCAAGACTCAGGCTTTTTTCTTAAAGGAGAAAGGACAGTCCTTTTGCCAGGGGTGCCCCTGGTCTGGACCTAGGTGCCAGGGAGGGAGAGCAGTGGAAAATGGAGGGGGAGAAGAGGATGGTGAACGGGCGGGGGATCAGTGCGGGGTGGGGGAAACAATACTGAGTGGGGAGAGAAGTGCGGGGTCGGCGGGCACTGAGCAGTGTGGGGCAGTGGGAACAGGGAACAGGCTGCCCTGGAGCTGCCGGCTTTGCGAACAGCCGGAGGGCGGGATGGGAGGCGGGCAAGAGGAGTGGGGGGGTGGGAAGGGACACTCACTTACGTCTCCTCCTGCATTTTTTTTTCTTTCTCTCCTTCTTTCCTTAGCTGGTGACGCGCCGCTGCTATTAATCATTCACCAGCCGGGGAGCAGCAACTGCCGCCGCTCGGAGCGAGCGGCGCTGGCAGCCGCCTCTCTCCCGATGCCCGCGTCTCGCAGCCGCCGCGCCGGGATCCCTGACGGGATGATGCCCAGCGCAGCCGGCGGCGGACGCCTGCTGCTCTGAGCTGGGGCAGGGGGGTCCGGGCAGAGGATGCTCCCCAATGGCACCTGCCCCAGCCTTCCGGGCGGTGCAGGCAGCGACAGCGGCGACAGCGACAGCGGCGGCAGCGACAGTGGTGGTGGCGGAGCCGGTTGCGCCTCGGAGGAGGCGGCGGCGGAGGGCATGGACTCGGGCGGCAGGAATTCCTCTGGCGCTCCGAACAGCACCCTGAGTGAGTCTCAGGGCAGCGCCATCCTCATCTCATTCATCTACTCCGTGGTGTGCCTGGTGGGGCTGTGCGGCAACTCCATGGTCATCTACGTGATCCTACGTTATGCCAAGATGAAGACAGCCACCAACATCTACATCCTCAACTTGGCCATCGCGGATGAGCTGCTGATGCTTAGTGTCCCCTTTCTGGTTACCTCCACCCTGCTGCACCACTGGCCCTTTGGCTCCCTGCTCTGCCGCCTGGTGCTCAGCGTGGATGCCATCAACATGTTCACCAGCATCTACTGCCTGACCGTGCTCAGTGTGGACCGTTACATCGCTGTGGTGCACCCCATCAAGGCGGCCAGGTACCGCCGGCCCACTGTGGCTAAGATGGTCAATCTGGGTGTCTGGGTGCTTTCCATCCTCATCATCCTGCCCATCATCATCTTCTCCAACACAGCAGCCAACAGTGATGGAACAGTGGCTTGCAACATGCTCATGCCAGAGCCCACCCAGAGATGGCTGGTGGTCTTTGTGGTCTACACCTTTCTGATGGGCTTCTTGCTGCCTGTGGTGGCCATCTGCCTCTGCTACATCCTCATCATTGCTAAGATGCGCATGGTGGCCCTGAAGGCTGGCTGGCAGCAACGCAAACGCTCAGAGCGCAAGATCACCCTCATGGTCATGATGGTGGTGATGGTCTTTGTCATCTGCTGGATGCCCTTCTACATTGTGCAGCTGGTCAATGTCTTTGTAGAGCAGGATGATGCCACCATCAGCCAGCTCTCTGTCATCTTGGGCTATGCCAACAGCTGTGCCAACCCTATCCTCTATGGTTTTCTCTCAGACAATTTCAAGCGGTCCTTCCAGCGGCTGCTCTGCCTCAGCTGGATGGATAATGCCGCAGAGGAACCCATCGACTACTATGCCACTGCCCTCAAGAGCAGGGCATACAGCGTGGAGGACTTTCCCCCAGACAACTTGGAGTCAGGGAGCATGTACAGGAATGGCACTTGCACCTCCAGGATTACCACCCTCTGAGGAAGCTTTCCTGTCCCCCAGCTCCCTTACTGCCCCCCAGCTGGAGGGTGAGCGAAGCCAGGGCTGTGGCATGGGGAGGCTGGGAGGGAGGGAGTTTTGGTCCTGCCCACTGCCAGCAGTGTTTGGCACAAGAAAGAGCAAAGAAAACCCCACATCTTTGATTTGCTGCCCCCCCGAACCCTGATTGCCCCCCTGAGAGTGGGTGCATTCCCTGATGCTTTGACATCCACTTAGTGAATTGTGGCTCTCATGGGTTAGCTTAGGGTCTGGTAGCCTGGCTCTGCCACTCCTCTCTGTGTCCGACAAGTGGTTGTATAGGTCCTGCAGTGACTCTCCCTCCATCTTTTGTACAGTTTGCCCTTCTCCTTGGCCGGTGGGATACCCCAGGCCACTGAGTCGAGCCTGCCTCAGTCAAGCCCCAGCATTCAGGCTCAGACTCCCCCCAGGTGAAAATGACCCTGCTCAGCGTCTGTCAGTACACACCTCCCCTTTGGAGATTAGAAGTGCTGGAAAAATTCCCCCCAACACACACCTTACCCTCCTCCAGGAAGGAGCAAGTAGCCTCTCTCTGTGCCTACCCTTCCCTCCCCCTGGAATGAAAAAGAAAGCAGGGAGCAAAAAGTTCCCAAGAAAAGAAGCAGCATAGTCACAGAGATGTTTTTTGCTTTGCAGACAGCTTCCAACTCACTGAGGCTTTGGCTCTCTGTGCTACTTGGCAGAAGCAGAGCAGAAAAGGTCTTAGGAAAAAATCTGATTATTGCTGTGCTTTGGAGCTGTGAGGCAGGTTGCTGATAATGGGAGATAAGCAGTCCCGTGACACAGAGGGAGCAGAGAGCTGGGACTCACGGAGATGGGAGCTGGGGGGACCGCTGAGCTGGGAAATGTTTCAATCTGTCCACACATACAATAAAGTATACTGATAATAAAGTTTAAAGGGAGCACTAGACTGTGAATCTGCTGTCTTAAGCCTGCTCCATCAGCTGTGAAGCAGCGATGAAGGGAGCTGAGACAGTTTTTGCATGACCGGGGTGATGGCAAAGTCACTTCAGCCTACATGGAAAAAGGGGGATTCATTTATAAATCTCCATCAGTCTCTGAAATAAATACTTGACAGAAAAAGTAGCTGTTTGGTAATAGCTATTACCCTAGCTCCAGTTTCTTCTGTTGCACTAAAAAAAACCCAACAAAATGGGTTTCATATGTTGCCAATGTACTATACTGACCCAGAGCTTCTTAATATTTCATTTCTGAGAATTCTTGTTTTTAATGTGTGCCAGATGTCTTCTTGTTTGATTTTTTTATTTGATTCTAGTCACTGTGTTGTGAACGTGTTTTTCTGAAGCAATTTATACTGTGTACTTATGTCTGTGGTGGCTACTTGCAAGGTTGCATTTAAAATGGGTGATGCTCAAGAAGGCTCCTTTCCAGATAAAAACATTGTCAATTTTTCTAACTCTTTAATTTACATTGTCTCCCCCACAGAAATTCTCTCTTGAATTTTCTCTCTTCTCCTCTTATGAAAAAACAAATTTCATATAGACAGATGAAGCTTTCTTTGATAAATGACAGCTGATTAAACAAAACCTTCCATCCCTAGTCCCTCTTACCCGAGACAGAAAAGTCGGTACGGACTGTGTTGAAATTAGTGGCTATGTATTTTGCTTTCTACCACCTATGCTAACAGTGTCACACAGTGGCAAGTGTCCCAGTAGATGTGACAAATCACTTCTCTAGCACAATACTGTGGTCATCTTAATGCAAACTACTGGCAATTTGAAGCAAGGGACTGGAAAAAATCTCTAGTAGCAGCATACCCATAGCATTGTACTCGTAGCTGCAGTGCTTAAGTACAGTGTTAAGTGTAAGGTTGACAGTTAAGGCATCTAGTATTTGTGGTGGTGGACTTACTACAGGTTTTTGTTAAATTATACCCTTTAACTTTTCTCAGCAGCAAAAAGCAGGATGCTACTTTGTACATTTCTTTCACCAAAACTTAAGTACTGTTAAATGAATGTATAAATTTAGTATTTCAAAGTTGTCTGATTCAAAGTCCATCAAATTGAGAGAAAAAAACTTAATTCACTTAAATGGACTGTGAATCAGCCCTTTTAGTTTAAAAATTGCTAATGTGGAAACTGTTACATCCTTATTAAAATATTTCATTAAAAGCTTTAACAATTGTACAGTTTCTTTTCTTTTACTTCCTAGTGGACATGATTTAAAGAAAACTTGCAAATATTAAATTTTGTCATGTTTTACATGTACATATGGAGAAATAAGGATGAAATAAATTTATAAGCTCAATTAACTTTTCACAGAAATCAAACATCTGTCAAAACAGTAAAATGCACCGTGATATCCATGATGCTATTTCCAGGGCTTCACTTGAATTCTCACTCACAATATCTTCAAAATGGCCTAAATCTCATAATCTTATGTGGTCCTTTTCACCCAGGCATATTCTTATGTAAGGTCAGATTAAACAGAGAGCCAGTCTACTTTTTACTGTTGAATTTGTTTAATATCAGACATGATGAAGCAAGAGTGAAAAAGCATAAAGATTCATACGGCATACTCAGCTTTGCTGAAAATTTGAACTGGGTTTTGTTCTTTAATTTTTTATTCTCTTTGCCTTGTAAATGTTGTAGTGGAAGCCTGCACCCCTACCAGCATATGCACTTTAGTTTCATTTCTCCCAGGCACATCGCAGAGGTTGGGCTGGGGCTTCAGTAGATGGCAGGCTTGCCTTCAGATGGATAGGCTGATTCACTCCCAGCCAGCACCGCCCCTATGATTCCTGGCTAAAACACTCTCTGTGGTTTCAGCTGGAAGCAAAATCTGTTTATCCCAAACTAAGAGTTGTTCCTGCTATTTTTCACCCTGGGAGAGGTGATCAACAGCAGAAAATCATTCACTTTAGCTAGATAGAAAGTTAGGTAGTTCATTCTGTGCTACTATTCTAAATATTGGAACATAATTACCAGGAAGAAAAAAGTTGTCCTCATGAAATAATATGTACGAGAAAATAAACAGAACTCTTTTTAATGCTTTTCAAATGGCAAATAAGAGTATTCAGATTTCATATGGAAATTATTTTAGCCAATGTTTAATTCACTGACAGAAAGAGTACAGTGATGTATTTCTTGGTGACATTTTGACTTTTTATACAGCTGCAAGTGGGTGACTTGTAGTTTGCAACCAGTAGTAATTTTTTTGCTTTTCCCCCATGAGTTCTGGTTTATATTTTAAAAATACTGCATTCACTTTGTCATGGAAATTGGCCCTGTGGCCACTGAAACCCAGGCAAATTTTGCTCTTTGTTTAGCCTAAGACCTATACCCAGCAGTGGGGTAGCGCCAAACGGTATCCAGTCAATGGACTAGACTTTTCCCTGGGGCATGTGTACCAGAGGTCGGTCTTCACATGGAACACAGGTCAGGGGTGCAGCACACAACGCTGCAGCGTTTTCCCACTCAAAGAAGGATGCACGGGAAATCATTTTCCTTTCTCACCAGGCTTCCCAGTGCAGTAGCAAGGACAACATGTCTCATAATCCTGAGGCTGCAGTTAGTAGACTTGAACAAGACTGGTCACAGGGGCACTTTATATCTGGGCAGTGGATGAAAAAGATGATGGCTGCACACAGATATTCTGCCTCTTCAGATGGTCCCTACAGCAGAAAACATTACACAGAGTATGGTTTCTTTGCATTCGGCACTTAAAGAACCCGTTTGATTTCTTCACAGAGAATGAGAATCAGGTTTCTGAATGTGATGTAAGAATTTCTGAAATGCCAGCTTTCCAGTGAATCATAATTTTAAAAAAGGCTTTCTGGTTGTTTCTGGAAATCTAAAAATCTCCATTTCTATTGTATGTGGCATGCTCTATTAACACTGTGACTATTCGCTGTATTTTAACCTGTTTCCAAAATCAGCAACCTAATTTTAAATATTAAACTAAGTTTTACTGAAATGAAATAAAACAACCCAGTGATGTCATACGTTCATGTTATATAAGGTTTGACTTTACTCTGCCATATTTCTAGAACAGTGACAATTTAATGTCTTATAATCCTGATTTTAAAAAGATCCAAGAAAAATCATTTCAAAAAATCAGAATAAATTAGCCAAGAAAGAAACATCAATCCAGAGTTCTAAACTCTGTGATTTCAGTCCCTAGGAACCTTAGTTGACACCAGGGCTCCACAGAGAAGAATGCAAATTATGAGTCTCTAGAGGAGAATAAAATATTTCTACTGAATTGTGTATTCAGCACTTCCATCCTCTTCAATATAGCCTTATCTGGCTGATAACTTCAGGCTAAGCTATGGGAAGAAAGGGTGGTTTACTAATTAGATTTCTCTTTAAGAAAAATGCTCTTAGATATTACATTTCGTGGAGAGAAATGGCCAAGAAAAATAGGTGAACCTGCAAGTATTTCAAAGTATATCATTAGATGGCTACAAACCAAGCACAATTTTGACAAGACAGATGCTTTTCAATAAAAGCTAACTGTGCCCACTCTCTTCCAACTTTGTTTCTCCAAAAGCCTAAAATCTGGGTTTGGCAGAGCAATAAGCAGCTATGAAGCCGAGAAAGCAAGGTGCTGTAGTGCTGTATTCTGCCTGAGATATATGGGTATTTGTGTCCAATCTGGATGGGATACATTTGTCATTATATGATTATCATGTCTATGATGGGTAGAGTCACCTTGAAAACGATATAAATGTACAGAAAATTCCTTCTGCTCTCCATTCCCCCCCCACTACCCGCAAAAAGCCTTTTTTTTTTTACACAGGTTCTTACACTGTGTAATATGCCTAAGGGCGGCTCTGTGGGCTCTTGAGCTTCCTAACAAGAAAGGCTCAGATAAAAGTGCCCAAATTCACAGGATAGGGAGGTTGTAGTACAGATAACAATTACCACATTTCTGACTTGAGATCTTAATTGTATTGTATTTCTGACTTGGAACCGGATTGTATTGTCTCCACTGACCTTGTTGGTGACGGTGCTGTTGCCCGTGCATGCGTGGGCCCTACCAACCCAAGGGAAGCTTCTGAAGGGTGCGGGACTGCACTGTTGTGGTGAATGAATCAAACACAACAATAACCAGGGGGCCACAGAGCCCAGAAAAAGAGGTTTGGTGGGCTGGTTCCAAAGAGTAATACCCCCTCTGTGAGGATGGCTTCTCCCACTGAACTCCTGTGACCTGAGGGGGTCTCGGTCTGCCTGATTGACAGTGGACAGTCACCTCTTGTATCTCCTAAGGAAAGGTGACCAGACCTGTCCCGCCTTTCCCCTCTTCCTATAGGTCCCTGCTATGTCATCCCCGCCCCCTTTCCTGTATCCCTTTAAAGCCCCTCAGTCTCTTATCTTGGCCTCTTCGCATCTGGTCCCCTTCGAGGGAGCTTCTACAATAAACCCTTGGCACACCGGTCGAAGGGCTTCCTCTGCTCGTTTGTTTCTGGCCACGCCTGGGCTATCCACAGCCCCAGGCACGCTAGGCTTCGTGCCCTCCACCGCACGGGCTGGGAGGCTGGCAAGCGAGGCACCGAGGTGCCCCGGGGCGTTCTACCTTTGTGTTGGGCACTCCTGGACAAGCTGCTGCCATCTCAGCCCAGCCAGCGTGCCGGCGTACTAATATACTGCACTGCACTTCATAAAGCTGAGCAACGTCGCGTGACGCCAGTGCCGCTGCCACGGGCTGAGTACGGCACAAGCTCAACTGAGTCACACAGCACCTGCCCCTGCTCACACTCACAATGGGAAGCCCAAGTGACTGCTGGTCAACTGGAGTGGTCCAAAATGTGGAAAAGCTGGATATTTGGGGAAGAATGGATATGAAAGAAGGCAAAACTGGTGGATATTTGATAGTGAGCAGACTGAGAGAGAAGGAATCTGAAATGGAGGAAAATCATGTGTGTGATGGTCAGGAGAGGCCATTTGTTAAGAACAGAGGAAAACGAGTGGAGTCCAGTACAGACATTGTAAAGCAGGACTTGGCTCTTTCACATAATTAACTTTCATTGTTTAGAATACAGCAAATACATAAACTCCCAACTCAGCAAAAAAGATGAAGTTCTGCTTTTTATGTCAGCTGCTGTTTTCAAAGCTGGCTGTTATTTTTGAAGGTTAGAAAGTATTTAGGCATTTTTTCTAAGAACCAAATGACAATTTAGGTACTTTATGGAATTACTAGAAACTCAGGAAAACAAGACTGAAACAGATAGATAATAGATTTTTCTGAATGTTAATTTATTTTAGATTTTTCAGATGCTTTGAATTTCTCATATTTTTTTTCCTTTTATCATTAAAATAGAGAAAAAGACCTAGCAATTTTTTGCTTAACACAAACCAAGAAGAACCCCCATACTGACAAGACAGAAATTGAATACAGAAGACTTTTCACTGCTTTTTCACTGTCATAAAGTAAAATTTACAGAATTTCTTGCTTGAAAAGTATCTTCAGTACAATAACTGGGAAAATTCCTTTCACTTAGAGAAAGATAGAAGAATGAAAAGTAAAGTTCACACATTCCTCTGCACAGTCATTACAGACTTAGATCACTTATAATCTCACTCAAACTATCTGTACTTACGATCTTCTGTTATGTTCCAGGGAACACTGTAAATCATTCTTATCAGTCCAAAACACAAGGCCTGCTGGTTACATTCCAAAAACAAAACCATGCTCTTCTGACAGGTTATAGCCCATGTGCTTAATGACTGAACATGTTTGTTTGCAAACCACCACATTTTGAGTAACACCTGAAAAAATATGCAGCAAGAAGATGGTTAGGACAGATATATCCTGGTAAAGATGGATGCTTGCCCGTCTTTCTCATCTTTCCCTCCTCAGCTCGTGCCCTCCCTGGACCTGCAGTTTTCTTTCTCTTATATTACCCATAAAATACACAATAGTAGTTGTTTTCCCTCAGAATGCAAAAGGACTGGCAAGTGAATGGAGGGGAAGGACACAACAAATGCAGGACCACCACCATATCTCTGCGTTCCCCAGCTCCACTGCTGCTTCCACTCCACCTGGAGTACTGTGTTCTCCTCTGGGACTCCCAGCATAAGAAGGATATGGACATGCTGGAGTCCAGAGGAGGCCACCAAGATGATCAGAGAGTGGGACCAGCTCTCCTACGAAGACAGGCTGGGAGAATGGGGGTTGTTCAGCCTGGAAAAGGGAAGGCTTCCAGTACCTACAACCAACCTTCCAGTACCTACAAGAAAGTTGAAGAAGAACATTTTCCTAGGGCTTGTGGTGACAGGCCAAAGCGGAGTGGCTTCAAACAATAAGGGTAGGCGTGGATTAGGTATGAGGAAGAAATTCTTTGCTGTGAGAGTGGTGAGACACTGGACCAGTTTGCCCAGCAAAGCTGTGAATACCCCAGCCCTTGAAGTGTTCAAGGCTGGATGGGGCTCTGAGCAAGCTGGTCTAGCAGAAGATGTCCCTGCACAGAGCAGGGGGGTGGAACTAGATGATCTTTAAGGTCTCTTCCATCCCAAACCATTCTATGATTCTGTGATTTTAGTCAGCAATACAGAAAAGGGAAAAGACTTGCCTGCCAACAGATGACTCCCTTTACACCTGCACTTTCAAGTCTTCCAGTCCCAGACTACAAGCCCAGAAGAGAAAGACAAGGCTGCATATTGGGGGAAGAAGAAAAGACATTAAGTTTAACATTTTGAAGTCCTAGGAATGTGGTTACTGCTACTACTGCCCTACTGTGTTTGCCTTTTCAGTTAGTTATATATCTTAAGTGAAATACATGAATTGCCACACTACAGCCTTGGTAAGTGTCCACATACTGAAGAAATAGAAAATATTATTTCTAGAAGGAACTACATTGCATCTACCAGTGATTGACCTCCATGTAATAAATGAGGAAAGATAACCGGGATTTAAAACATGAAAAAAATTAAGTGATAGGAAATTTCTAGGGGAAGCACAGAACCCATTATATTTTTAATATTCTTTAAGCTATATGATACACTTAAACAAGGGGAAATGTTGTCAGAAGTACTCAAATTTTTCCCATGTCCACTTATAGATTTCATTTCATTCCCACAGCACACCTAATTAAGCCCGCAGCAGAATAAATCATTATTTTTATAAGAAGTGGAAATTAACATTTTATTTCTGATTATTTGATGAAACAAACCATTAAAAATTCATCATTTGTTCATAAATAAAATGTGCAGCTGCCAAATGATAAGCCTACCAGTCAAACTATCTTTGTAGGAATTAAGGAAATCTAAAATTGGCAACATGGGACACTTTTTAGATTACTATGATAGGCAAGAGACCTGGACATTCCTGTTCTTTGCAGGAATCACCATTATCAAATATAGATTAACAGATTCTTGCTATGACCATTTCATTACAAATGGAAGCATTGTAAAACTCACAGATACAAAGTTTACATGTGATTTATATGGCTTTAATATGCAATTAAATAATATTTTTTCCTGTGCTGGAAAAACAGTTGGAATATAATATGCTCATATAATGTTTAATCAAAGGACCTGTATGCAACATGAGGGAAAAGTCAGGATTTGTCTCCATCTTTGTCATGTTTTGGAAAAATACTTGCATTTGATTGTTTTATATATGGTGTTACATAATTTTTTTTTTTAAATTGCATCCACTTTCATAACCAGACACTTTTATTATCTCAGTACTTGCTATGATTATCTGTACTCATTATGAACTTACTTATTCTCCTTCTATGGATGTGAACAGTAAACCCTGCTCTGAATCTGCCTTGCAGACCAGTGAATCGTGGCTGTGACATGAACCAACAGTTGCATGACAGATATGTGCTGGTTTCTTATTCACCAAAGACCTGATTTAACCAAGAGTGGAAAGCAAAAATGATCAATCCTTTCTCCCAAACCATCTTTTTGGTCTGAACCATTAGAGAAAAAGAAATTCATTCATTTCAAACCTGCTCAGGTTCCAAACAAATCCAAATGTTATTTGTTTTGTATTCTACTGACTGCAAAAATAAGGTAAAGAACCCCAGATATAATAAACAAGAATCTCTAACATGTAAAAGCTATAAAAGCTATAATAAAATTATGACCATTTGGCCATGCCTTGAAGAGACAGAAGACACCATGAGCTTGCTTTTAGAAAAGTGACTTGCACAGCTGGAGACTTAAGTGAGCTGATTTTTCTGATTTAATTTTAAATGTGTATTTAAATATAAGTAGCCTCCATATGCCTTCTTTAGAGTCAATGCAGAGAAAGGACACTTTCAGGATGTAATTCATCAGTCCTGTTTTCAGCATCTAGTCTAAAATGAGATTAATTGCAAGCACATATTTCTCTCTACAGGCAGTAAGGGAGTCTAAGTGAGTAAAATAGTCTAGATGAACTGTTAGAGATGCCTACACATGGTAAGATGGATCCTATCCTTAGATGCAAAATAGTCTGGTTTCAGATGAGTCAAATTATAAGCCGGGGGAACATAGCAGAACCCTTGAGTAGTCCTCTAGACAAATGTCTAATGATCCTGAATTGTGTGAGAAAAAGTACTCTGAAATCAAAACATGATTTCACAGGAAGAGCGAAATGGGAATTATGAGACAGGTGAATGGCTTGCAAGGGCATGAACTTGTATATTTTAACTAAATAGTCTGAGTCACATACTGAGAGATGCCAAAATAAGTGGTCAGGCACTTAACTCAGCACTTAACTGTGTGCTTGGTAAGACTCCAGAAACAGAGAATGAGAGAGTTTCTAGAGCTTAGAAAAACACACCTGGACAGTCCCATCAAGAGTTCAGCTATCTGATATTTGGAAAAGACTAAAACGTAGAAAAAAATAATTTAGAGGCTCTCATTCATCTTAGTTGCTATTTGCTTATACAGGCCTTGATAGAAGAAAAGAGCTCCACATACACCACCCCATAAAAGAAATTACTTACAGTGACAGCAACAGGAGTGTTATTAAGAAATAAAGCATTAATGGCTAAGTCATTTTCCAAATCTATGCACATCTGAATGTAGAATCAAGTCTCCTGCCCAAGCTGAAAAACGTCTGCCTTCTGAAATACAAATGTCAGATAAACAGATAAGAAAAGTATGCAGATTATGAGTCACCTTGTAATGAGTAGCATTCTCACCTAGCTGGATTTAATTCCTGTCATGATACAAGAGGATTTATGGCTATAGACAGTCTAATGGCTCACAAATACCAGTGACCTCTTTACCAAAAGGAAAAGACCGTTTCCCAGATAGCAACTGCCTATCACCATTAAAGGGAGAGAGAGGGAAAAAGAAAAAAGTAATACTGTGTAATTCTTTATCCTTAGCAGATGTTTACACAATATTTATCATCAAGTCTTGGCTTGCAAGAAAAATAGGTAATAATAACACACATTATTTTTTGAAAGAGGGTTCTTCAAACTCAACAGGGAAGTGTCAAAGCAGTAGTCAGAATGTCAGCTCTCAAGAGAGGAAACCAACCAACCAACCAATCAAGTGTATTTAAAGAGACATTGCAGAGCTTAAAGCTCTCTTAAGGGAAGAAAATATTTCCCTATTCTCTCTGCACCCAAGAGGCTTGGATGAGACCAGTTAGCTGTGTACAACTGCACTCAGAAAACCTTGAAACAATATTTAGTATTACAACTTTAATTGAAAACCAACACCATAATAATAATAAGAGAGCATCAGCACTCCAAACTGCACAGAAAGCCAAGTTCTGCAGCCAGGATGAAAGCTCCTCTGCAGGAATTCCCAAGGGAAATCACAGAGGAAGTGTTTACCTCATTTAGAATCTTTCCTTACTCTCAAGGGACTCCATGGAAAACAATATATCCGACTAAAGGGAATGAGATTTGCATGACCTATTTGGACTCATGTTAACTCCTCCCGCAGTGTGGTGTGTCAGCACCTTGTCTGATTCTAAGGGAGCCATATATTGCATACAGAAAGCAAGTTTTGTAACAGTACACCTTAGGAGAAAAACCGTAACTGAAAAATTTATTCTCTGCTACAATAAAAATGAGTATGAAGTAACAAACAGGGCATTGATTTACATCATCTCTTATTCTTTTCATCAGCTGAAGTATAAAACTGACTCCCCATTAACCTCTCACTTCCTCAGCAGTTTAATGACTTTCTAAGTACAGAAATGCCCTTTCATTTTTAAAGAATGTCAGTACGAAAGCATGTGGGTTGCAGTTTCATCCAAAATTATGGCAGTTCACCTCTGCAAAAGTTCCAGCAATTAGATTGAAAACGAGAGCTTCCAAGTGCCACTCAGGCAAGGAGTGACTTCTGAATTACAAGATGCAAGTGCTCAAAGTGGTCCACTTTATGCTTGCTCCAAGTAAGGCACCCGACGAACAGTTTCTGAGAGGATAAAAACGCACAATTGTTGCAGCTGCAATTGCTCTGTCGGTCAGGCTGATCTATTTATATTTTAGTGAAGTCAGCACCTAAATAACTGCTTTTCAGACCGGCAAAAAACTCCTGACTGTCCAAAGACTTCAATCGCCTCAAAAGAACGTCGCTACGCGCTCCTGGCGTCTGATAATGTGCAAGCCCTGCCCAGCCAAGTCCGGCGGCGCCTCTCCCTCGGCTCCCCGCGGGCGCAGGGCTGGGGGCAGGAGGGACGTGGGGAGCCGAGCGCTGGCCCGGGTGGGAGCTGCCGCTCAGGGCAGCCCCGAGGGACGCGGCCTCGGCCGTCCGGGGCTATTCACCGCTCGCTGCTCCGCTGGGCTCCGCGGAGCCTGCCTCCGCCTTGCTGCCGGCCTCCGGCGGCTCCTTGTCCCCGCGACCCTCGGATTCCTTGTTGAAGCAGATTCTGAACACCCCCAGGACGGTCATGACCAGGATGACCAGCACTACCACCGCGACCGTCACCAGGATGAAAACGTAGTTGGAAGAGGAGGAGGGCGGCGGAGCAGCCGTCTTCTCTCCGCCGGCGGCGGCCGCGGTGGTGGCGGGCGGCTCCGTGGAACCGCCGGGTGTCGGGATGGAAGGATGCCGCCCCTCCGCCCTGGCACCCGATGGCTCCGCGGGGCCGCCTGCAGCGGTGGGGGCCGGCCCCGTGCCCAGGCAGAGAGTCCCGTCCGGGCCGCCCGAGGTGCAGGCACAGGCGAAGACGCCGGCGGCATCGCGGCACCCGGCGGCCTCGGCGCACCGCCCGCTGCCGGGGCTCCTGCGGCCGAAGGGGCAAGGGCAGAGGGGCTTCTCTGCCGCCTTCCAGGCGAAGCCGCCTGGCTCAGGCTGGCAGGTGAGCCGCACCTCCCCGCCGGGACACGCCACCGTCAGTACGGTGCCCGGCGGGCTGAAGCCGGGGCCGCCGCTGCGCTCCTCGAAGGGGAGGCGGTAGTCGAGGTCGAGGGCGCCCGCGGGACTGAGGTCGGGGCAGGCACCCTCGTACTGATACTTGCAGAGGTAGCCCGGGCTTTCCAGCTGGCAGACCCGCTCCTTCCAGCCCCAGCTGGGGCCGTCGCCGGGGTCGGCCGCCAGGTGCAGCCCGGCGCAGCGGGCGGTGAGGCAGGACCGCAGGGGCTCCTGCACCCACCGGCCGAGCGTCGCTGGCACCTCCTGCGGGGCCGTCCCGCCCCCGACGCCCTCCCAGGAGAAGCCGCGGAGCGGCTGCTCCTCGTGGGTGCAGGCGGAGGCGTTCCTCTTCAGCCCGACCCAGAACAGCGCGGGTGCGGGCAGCGCCGCCTCTGCCAGCAGCCCCAGCAGCAGGCGCAGCTCCGGCTCGCCGCTGACCCAGGCGAGGCGGCCCCGCCGCTGGTCGCAGTTGCGGCGGGCCTCGGCGTACGAGACGTTGGCGAGGTGGGCGCTGAAGCAGGCGCCGGCGGGCGGGCAGCGCACGGCGGCCCGCGGGGGTGGCGGGGTCCGGCCCA
>VWPU01001595.1:85917-95917 GCA_013398955.1 Callaeas wilsoni | reverse complement strand
TCGGCAGGAGCCGGGAGCCGCGGTCGCCATGCGCCCCCGGGGCCGTGCTGTCACCCCCTCCCGGTCCCCGCTCACCCGGGGAAGGGGTAATCGCGTGGGGAAGCGGCGAGGAGAACGGTGGACGGGACGAAACGGAACGGACACGGGGCTGGGATACTGATAAGTGTGCACTTGGTTAAATTAAATTGCCAAAGCTTCTCCTTTCAGTAAAAGTGTTTGATCTATTGCGCTGTCAATTTAAAGTGTTTAAGGAGAAGCAAAAGCATAGATTTTAAGATGCTGGCCCAGCACCCATTCATCATGCATCAGGGACTTTAAGCCTCGCGTTTTGCTGTAGTTAACATCTCAACTCTCTGACACGGGAATCGAGGCAGGGGAACGGCCGCGCAGCCGGAGCCGGAGCCGGAGCCGGGTCCGGCTGTGCGCGGGGCGACGGGACCCCGGGCAACTCTGCTGTCTCTTGGCGGTGCTGGCCAGATGAGCGCCGCGAAGGAGGAGTTAGTGGTTGAAGGGAGGAGAGAAACGGCCCTGCCAGCAGGCGAGGGTGGCGGTGGGGCAACCTCGCTTTATTGGCTTCCTGGACTACCGCCGGGGAGAGGCACTACACTGGGTGGTAAAGTTGGGAGATGACCATTTCACTGTCTTTTTTTCCGCTTTTCCTTCTGGCCAGCTTTAGGAATGTCCCGAAGGTCGCCCTATGGATGACTTTCCTCCCTCTCCCTGGCTAGGGATCTCCTTTACCCCTGATTTCCAGACCCTGGGCTTCACAGGCTGAGACAAGATGCACAGGCTGAACTGGGGATGTAATATATTCCCCTCAAGAGTTTTACACACTCCAGCTCTCGACTGTAACTTCGGTTGGTTAGCACTCTCCCCATCAACATGGACTTGTATAATGTGAAGATGTAACTGGCTCTAAATGCTTAAGTGCTTTGTTTCACAGCACATTTTCAGTAAAGGTCAAAATAAATTCATCTCCCTTCAATGCAGCATTTGTGTTTGGATTCCAGAGCCATTAGCACAGGACTCTGGGTGGAACTGCTATCAAACAATAAAATGCCCTTGTGGGTGGGCATGGGAACAAGTTTCCGACAGTCTGTTCTTTGATGGGCTGAGGACAATGCCACGTACACCACACATGGCTATTTGGCATCTGTTTGATGTCACTCTTTGGTCAGAGCACTGAACTCCTCCATGCCTCCACATCATTGCTGCTGGAGAATGACAGGAGGCAACAGTCCTGATTTGGAATGAACAGGGAATTTAATGACCGTGGAGATGAGGGGGCTAGAGGGTTGAAGCTCTGAGTTTGAATGTTTTCTAAGTTATAGCTTAACCCCGCTCAAGACCTGTTGGAGGACGCCTGTCCTGTGGAGACAAGCTGTGCTGGGCCTATCTTCCCTGATCTGCTGTGGATATTTCGGCATCCCAAGCCATACTGATGTAGAGTTCAACTTGTTTTGCCTTCCTCCAGATTTCATTAGAGCTTTCATTATCTCATATAGTGTTTCTGCCTCTTTTCGCTTCATAGTCCTTGTACTCCCTTCCCCACCACCATTCCATGTTTTATATTTCTCCAAGTATGCTCCTTTTCCTGTGAAAAGATCATGTACATACTCTGCTTTGATCTGTGTTTCCTGGAAGACCAGGTAACAAATCCATCTGATTCCTAGAGGATGGAACGGACCCCAAAGCTCTCCACGTAAACAGGAAACTACACAGATTACTAATTTTACCAAAAGGCAAATTGGTGAATACTGAAATCATGAGCCTATGCTGTGCTTGGGCCCAACACCCACCCAGTTCTGGATAAATGAAGAAAAAAGATGAGATCTTAATAATGATGTTGATTGCTGGATGCATTAAGGATGCCTAACCTTTAAGCAAGTTTCTTTTCCTTATTGTGAGCTTGGATATTACTTTCCTTTGAAACAGTATTTGGAAGAATCTCTTTATACTTAATTGCAATCAACTCTCTAAGAAATGCATTTCTTAAACCCTTAGATATCACAGATGACCTGGACTTCAGGATGAGCCTTGACACAGTGCTGCCCAGGTGACTCTGGTATGCTAAAGGCTGATTTGGATCTTCTCAGCTTCTGCCTCAATGCAGCTCTTCAAGCAACTGCAGTTTCTGGGTTTAGCACTTAGAAATGCTTGCAATGGTTCATAAAATCTGATGTCCCACAGCACATGGCCAGGTGTGTCAATGCCCAATGAGCAGGACCTTAAATTCAGAAAGCTGCTTCTTGAACAGAAAAGATAAGCAATTGTATGTAAAAAGAAACTCAAAATGTGCTCTATTTCTGTTACAGCTGGGGAAGACAGTCTAAAATCAGTAAAAGGTGCTTCCTCTTCCATGGCATTTTTATTTCTAAGCTTTTAAAATATCATCATGTGCTTGCCATATCATCTGTTATTTGTGTAACCTCAGTTCTAGAGAACAAGTATAAGTAAGCACATGCAGATTATCAAGCAGGTAAAGCTCACAGGAGTGATATAAAAATTGAGGAGGAAGACTTGTGCTGTTGAAATTCTCCACCTGAAGGTACAGTCTTCTTCCTCCCAAGCAATATGGGAAGACAAAGTTTGTGTATACACATATGCAGCCATTTGGCCCTCAAACCTGAGAGCTGTTGCCAGATCTGTTTTTGCTCTGACACTATCCCCCAGGGCTAACCTGGGCTCACGGAGGTGTTACGCGTGGAAGCAGGGACAGGGTGTAACGGGTGTAACACAGACATGCTGGTATAGCTGGTATGCCCCTGAAGGCATACGCAGACAGATCTGTTAAAACTAATAAAAATGGGTACTGATGCTGAATTGATTTTTGCCTTTTTCCTTTTATATATTTTCTATATTCTTCACACATATATTTGTAGCTCTGTAACCTATAATAGTATTTGTAGCTAGCATTTTACCTATTTTATTAGACAGAAAGACAGAATAAATTCCCCAGCGGCTCCAAGTTGGCGGTCCAAGGTTAGATTCTCGAAGAAGCCAAGGTTGAAACTAGCTCTCCGAGACACATTTTCATAAACAAAGTTTAGTTCCTATCTAAAGAGGGGGAAATTAAAAGCGGATTGATGTGGGGAGGAATTACCTCACCACTTATGTCTCTAATTGGGGACTTTTGTCAGATATGCTAATTTGCTTAACATATAAAAATTGTATATGCGTTATGCTACATGTGCATCTTTGGTGTTTTCCACCTGGCGAATTGTACACCTAAGGATCATTATAAAGGTAACCCCTTTGTGTCACCTGACTGTCTGGCTCATGATTTTAGGACCAGCAAAGAGGCATCAGTACAATAAGAAAATGAACACTCACACTATGTCTCCTTTAATCAGAAAGCTACAAGGATGCCTTCTGTGTCCATCTAGTTAAAACCCTGAAATTGTGTATGATGCTCAAAATTGAAGATACATGCACACATTTTAGATATTAATGATCACGTCCCCAGTTTTTCTCTACAAACTCTCTCAAAATGTTTACAAAATCCCATTGTTGCCAGTGAACTTGAGGTTGCCTCCAGTAATGTGATTGTTTTGATCTGTGCAAGTCATAGTGTGGCTGAAAAAAAGACAACACCATTCAACACCATGACTTCTCACAGCAGTTCTTTCCATCACTGCAGTGAGCAAGCTTTGCCAAACCATTTCCACTGTGAATGGTGGAAGTGAGTTGACCTCAAGAACAAGTCTTCCTGGGCATCTCTGAAAGAGTTACTGTGCAGCAGTACCTGCAGAAGAATAAACTTCCCCTGAAGCAAAATATTTTAGAACAGTCATTGCCACGTATAAATATTTGTTTTCAGCAAGCGTATAGACATGTGATTAAATCAGCAAATGGGGTAGAATGCTGCATCTGAATAAATCAACAAATGGGGTAGAAAAAGATGGGGATAGTGATGGTTTTGGTGACCAAGAGGAGGCTGGAGGTTGAATAAGGAGGACAGCAAGCTAAAAAAAGCCAGACAAACTGATGGAGTGAGGGATGAAGCCAACTAGTGGAGATAGCTGTTATTTTGCATCATCCTGCAAAATTACTCCAAATTCCATTTGGATTGAGTATGGATTGTATATTGTAGTACTTCTTTTCTGCTCAAAGTGGCTCAATGCAGCCACACAAAGGGGTGAATCTCACTATAATATATGACATAAAATATTTAGGTTGGACATGCCGTATCTTCAAATCAGAAAAAATGCACAGCAATGTTTTGTCTTGAATTTTCTCCTTAGTGTCCATGTAGCACATTTGTAATAATTTCCTCCACCACACACAGAGGCATACTTCATACCAACTGTGAAAAATTGTGTTAAACTTGAGATATAGATAAGATTATCTATTTGTAGGGAATGTGACTGATGCTGTAACTGTCAAAACCCCATGTTTTTGAAAATCCTGATGATTCAGAATCTGCTTGAAATTGAGACAAAAATAAATGGTGAAATATATTAAATTTTTAAAATACATTTACAACATTCACTTATTCACCTTTTCCTTTCCTGTGCTGGAAGAAAAGAAGAAAAATATTCAGTATGCCTTCAAAAAACCCAGTTGACATCAGAATATCTTTATACGAGGTCACAGTAGGATAAAATATAGTTGCCATTGACAATTACAGTTCTTGTCTGGTGAGGCATTTCCTTCTCAAGTTTTGCCAAATAACCATTGTATTTACCATCCTGAGACTATATTCTTTTGGCTACTTAGTATTACTGAACGGTTTTACTTCTTACCAATAATCCTAAAGACAAACATCTCTCATTTAAATTCAATAGATTCTGTAATTGAAATAAATTTCAGTAAGAATATCTTGCAAATACGTGGTGGCCTCAGGCAGACTTTAGAATCTCTGAGTCCTCTTGTCACCTATCTGCAGATTGTTTGAAGGGGTCTTGCTTATGCTTGCCAAATGATGTATATATGTGTAAGCCTTGGCCCCTGTGAGGTGTCTCCCAGGGCATCTTCACTGGATGTGCCCTGTGAGCCTGATGAGGGTGGCCTGGAGGACTCCACAACCCACAGTGACTTATCAGTGCCAGGAGCCTGCAGAAGTGGTGAAGGAGTAGATGGGCCTCCAACAAGTTGCAGGAGAGTAGCTGTAGGCTTGTAACCGGGACATGTGTCTGTAGATATCTCCTGTAGCAGATGACAGGAACAAGTTCAGGAAGATGTGAGACACTCTAAGATCATTTGGAACTGGTGACAGAAGGCAGAATTATCTTCTTAATATCACAGGCACTCTCTGAATTCGTCCATCCAGGACCAATGTTTGCCAGTATCTTGTTTGTCCCAAAGAAATCAGTTGTATTGACCATACCCTGGGAGCAGGTGCCATGCACATGGATGTCCTTTAGCTTTGGTCTGTAATTTTTGTCCAGACTGCCATGGGCAGCAGTGTATGGGAAACAGTTGTAGTTCCAGAGATTTTGCATCTTACCCCTCTTAACTTCAAGAAAGAGCTTTGGTGGATTCAAGAGAATGTAAGAGGTGACTGTTCAGCTTTTTATTTTAGGGAAAAGGCAGTAAGGGCACCTGGCTATGTGTTCCACTCACCTTCCCCTGAGTCTTTCCTTGGCTGCTGAAGAGGTGGAGCCCCCAACATTCCAGTGGTGTTGGAGAACACATCTCTCCACTTCCTGGCAGGGCAGGCTGCTTCCAAAGGATGGTTGAGCATGGCAAACAATATCTGGGCCGTCTGCGCAGAGCCAGGAGGATTACCACGGGGTTTAGAGTGCACCTCTCTTGATTTCTGCTGACATGTCTTAGCAATAAGTTGTCCATTTAATATAGGAAATAAAAGGTGTTGCAGAAACAAAGAACTGTTTTCATCACTGAAGTTTTTGGCTGAAAATATTTGGATATATGATCAGTTGGCCTAAATGAACTCTCTCACTTGCCTTCTTCTCCAGATGCCTAAGTGGTGGCAGCTCCACCCACCATTTGCACACTGTATGGCTCCTTCCCTGAAAGGAAATTAATGGAAAGTGCTTGAGGCTTGGCATTTCTGAAAAATCAGGCTCAACTGCAGATGCTGCAGTCAAACTTTATCGGACTACTATTTTAAATATATTAGTGCTGGATTTTAATCAGATTTGTTAACATGATGACAAAAATATATGTGTTATGGAAAAAAAAAAGGAAATAAGGAAAAAAGCCCCACCACTCAATTCGCTTGATTCATTTTCCTATAGTATCTCTTGCAGTCCATCTGCTGAAAGGTGAAGCCAAAATGTTTTAGAATTATGTTTTCATGGGGAATTCTCTGTTAATTAGTTATCTCTCTCTGCCATGTGTAGCAATGGATGAAATCAGCTACTGTAATTTCATGAAAGGCAATGTTGGACTGTTTGTTTGTATCAGCATAAACACTTTCTTACACACAGCACTCTAGTGGAACAGAAGTGGTCCAAATAACATTTTATTTCAATATAATGAGGACACACAGCTACTGTAGCATCGCAATTTCTTATTTCCATGTGTCTAAAATTGTAGTCTTAGACTAAATACAGCAGAAAGATCTTATGGACTCAGATTAATTTTTGCATACATTTTAAAATGCATTTTTGCAGAGTAGAGCTTAGCTTACTAAAGTTACTGCTAAGATATTTTAATTTTTCTAGAATAAAATAGTCTTCTCTGCAGTCATATTTAATAGGCCAAAGTTCCACATTTTCTAGTGTCATGAACTGCTGCTTGCAGTTCTTTTAATGAGGACACAGCACTATCATACTGTGGAAAAGTGTGTTTTGTAATTGCAAATGAAGTATTTCAACCTTTTTACCTTTTAATATCACAGAATACCCTGGGTAGCTAAAGACTGGCTTGTTTCCAAGGAGTTTTATGACAAAAGAAAAACATGGAATACCATTTTATAGATTTTCATGTTTGTAATTTTTTTCCTTGCAAATAATATCCTGTCCTTTCATAACAGGGCTTTCCAGCCACAGAGCCCAGTGTAAATCCCTAAGTGGGTGCTTAATTGGCTTCCTCTTTTACCATGGAGAACATCCAAAAGGAAAGCAGGGACAAGCTGTGGGTCAGAGGTCTGTGTCTACTGACGGCCAGTGACCTGCGCTAACCACAGGATAAATATCCACTGCTCTCTCCTAGACTAAGATCTTCCCCCATGCTTTGCTGCCGTGACGGGAATGAGGCAGATGCGCCATGGGTTGAGATTAAGCTGTCACTGAAGCTCTTATTCTCAGAATAGGAGAATCAAGAGGATGGATCAAAAGACTTAACAAGTTGAAGAGATTTGCAAAAGTAGCATTCTTGTATCTGTTCACCTTCTCTCTTAGGGAAAGAAGGAAATGAAGGCCTCATCCAACAACATGCTTTTTCAGAACTATAAAGAAAGAGGACATGAGAAATTCTTACTTCTGGTACTCCCTCCTGGGGAAGTAAGTGGTCCTACATCTAAGACCCGTGACTGGGCCAATATACACTCCTAGGTCTACAGGTGAATACATATGATGAGAGATTCATTATATCAGAACAGGAATCAGCAGTATTATACTGAAAACAAGGGCTAATGGTGCACAGCACGATGTGTGCGTCTAGTGATTACTTGCTTTGAAAACAAAAGGTATTAGACCTTCAGCATAAAAGGGATCTTCATATACCACTTTCATTGATTTCAAGATGCCCTTTGCACATTTTTACACATACGGGCTTGAGATGGTAGATTAATAAAAAATCAGTTTAAACGATGTGGATAACTTTTCAAGTAGTGTTTCAAGTTGTTAGGAAACATGTGGAGAAAACAAAAGTAAAATTAAGAATAGTATGTCTCCCCAGGTAAATAGAGAAAATGCTGACCTTGGCATCTGACTATGGTGGCATTTGCAATTTTCATTTAACATGTCCAAAGCCAGAAGCAAGGCTTACAAGATGAAGAAAGTTTCTCAGTGTTTCTCAGAGGATAGTGATAAAACTCAGTGGGACAAAACACCCTGACTCAGCACTGGAGAAATCAGGAGCATAAAGAAACACTGGACAGCAGCACAGCAGCTCTAAAAATAGGTGCTTTTAATATTTTAGGAGCCTTCCTCTTTCTGCATTTTTCTGTAAGATACCTAAAGTCATGGTCTGGTATAAGTCGTCTTCAACAAATCCAAACTCACTGTGTCTGTAGCTGTAAACTACATAATCAAAAAAATTGGCACAATGTATGTGAATTAAAAATCTAATTAGCTGATATATGTATGTGTGCAGAATCAGTGAGGCAGACTTCACGCTAAAGTCATGTTAATTATGGGCTTCTGCGACACTCTAGGTGTCAAACAATATCCAAGATACAGGACATGTGGGAAGAAAACTACAGTAATTGTATGGGGTTTGTCCTCTCACATTTGTCCTTTTTCCTCTCTATTCCTCCATTTCTGCCTGACTTCGCCTTAGAATTACCAGAAGACTCACAGCTGTCTTTTTCTGTTGTTGCTGGAGTTGTTGGTGGGTTTTTTTGGAGTCTGTCTAGCAAGATATAATATTGTGAGTTCCTGGATGTTAACCAGATGGGTAGCATTAAATAAACCTTGCCTTACTGTAATACATCACTGCAGTAAAATGTGAGCAAGTGCAAACAATAAACAGTTTAAAAAAAAGAAAAAAAGTACAACCCTTAGTGTTTTTAAATGGCTAGACTTTAGGTCTTTACCATTTTTTTTCACTGGATCTTACTGTATTTGTTGTAAGGTAAGAGCTGGATCTCTTAAGCAATAAAGAGAAAATATGTTCCAAGATTTCTTTAAATGTCAAGAAGAAACAAACTAAGAGCATAAACCAGAAGTCTCATCCGTTGGTGATGTCCCCTGTGCATTATCCTTGTATAGTGACAGGGCTATGCTGTACTTTTGGAGACTGACATCCTGCTCCTGAAAAGCAAAGCTACCTGAACTAGCTGAATTTAGGTTCCTGTACCAGTCACAGCCGTTCAGAGTTTTCTTTGAGTTTTTCACTAAATAGTTACCTGAGATCATATTGGTAGAACTTTTTAAAGAGCTACCTGGCTGAATGTCAGTAGTCTGTAAATATTCACTATTCACACTGTGCTGCATACGTATGATGGGTCTAACCACTTGCAGTGGGCTGATTTTGCTCTCTGATTAGGTGAACATATAGGTGCTTCTGATGTGATTACTTCCACGTGCAAATTTAAGAATTTGTCTCCCTGCCACTTACCAGGCAACTGCAAATTTCTTTTCATGAAAAATCATGTCAGTAAAATTGAATTACGTAAGTGATTTAGAAATGCCAAACACATAATTTAAAGATACAAAAGAGCATTCAAAGGCTCCCCTACACATCCATCAGTCTATCAACGATAGCAAGAGGAGGTGGCTGAATTTTGTTCCAGTGTTAGGAAAAGATATAAGATAAACTCTTTGGGTAAATCCTTTAACAAGCATTTTTTTTTCTAGTGTGTTTTGAACTGTAGGGTTTTTTTGAAGTCACATGACAATTTCCTTAAAAGGTGCTGTGAGTATTTAAGTCAGAGAACAGAGGAATTTGGCCCTGTGCAGAAACGCCACGGATCTGTATCTTAATAATGAGGTACTATTTAAAATTCAGAGATTCCATATTTTGGGTTCTTGCACATTAGTGAAATGCATCCAGGACTTGCCTTGGACCTTTGCATTCCTCAAAGGTATACGCAAGAACAGGAACAGCATGAATATAAGGCTTAATACAGTATAAATACAGGACTTGATCCCACTTCTGCTGGGGTGGCTGTGAGCTTTGATGATGATTGTGTAAGTTCACACCCTGCATTAACAACGATACTGTGGTTTTGACTTCCATGATGTATAGGCTGAGTGGTGTACAGTAACAAAGCACCAAACTAGTCCAGTATCATCTTTCTTTTTGCTGCTACTCTGTTCTTCATTTCTCTCTCTCTCTTTCTTAATTTTTTTTTTTTTAATCCAAATAAAAATAAGTATCACCAGTAGGGGGAATAGATGTATTAAAAAACAAACCCAAAACATTT
>VWPU01001595.1:68417-78417 GCA_013398955.1 Callaeas wilsoni | reverse complement strand
TTGAGGAGCTGGCCTCTTCGATGTTGTTCATCAAATTCAATTTTGAATGGTTTTCTATTTTTACATGAAATCCTCAAAACAAGCTGGTTTTGTACTTGGAAAAATGGAAACTCAAGTAATTGATAGTCTGAAGATGATTGTCACCGTAAGAGGTATGTTTTGATATCACTGGGCTTGGACCATGAACCCCTTCATTATTTCTCAGACACTTGTGAGGCAAGGAGGACTTCTGCCTTAGTAAGAATTTGGCAGTATTTTATATTTGCATTGTAATATGTTCCTATAACAGACTGAAACAACATAAAAATGGATTAATTAGGGTTTCTATGTAATATGTCAAAGTTCTGCATTTTCATGGCCTGGGAAAGTAAGAGGTAGAGTGGTCTGAGTAGTAAAGCCAAAACCCCCAAGTTTCCCATCCCTCCTCTTCCACTGGCTTACTGTTTTAAAGTTTACTCTTTTGTAGAACCCAAGAAACATGAATATTTCAGCTGCTGAATTTTCACCATTACGTCTGCAGTCAATATGCTCTTTAGACACTTAGCTTCTCCTGTGAGATCTAGGTTTTCTGTCTCAAGGTGTGGTCTTTGAATTTGCAGATATTTTTAAAAGGTTTTCCCTTTGCAAATTTTCATTTGAATTTTCCTTTTTGTAAAACAGAGCCATATACTTTACCTTTTCCTTTAAAAGGCTGTAAGTGTTATACATAATAAAAATTATATGGGCCTTCACTCAGCCCCACCTGGAAAACAAGAGTTTTTCCACTGGCTTTTGTAGAGTTTAAATCAAGACCTTTAAGTGCTAAGCTTTATTTTAGAAGCTGCATTCAAGATGGTGGAGATATTCTCCATATAAGTGATAGGATGGGTCCTGATAAAAGACAGGGATGGGATTTCTTTGATGAACTGCAGATATCTGCCTCTGCTCTGGTGAAACAGGCATGTTTTAGGTTTGAGTCATTGTAAAGCAACAGTCTAAAAGAGTTTGGGTGAATTGAAAAACAACCTGTGTTAACCAGCAGAGGTACGGGTATTCAAGGAGTAGATCTAGAAAGTTAAGCAAATCCAACGGAGTGGAAATTGCTTATTATGGGATCAGTATGGAGTCTGCTGATAATAACTGCATTTGCTTCCATACTTCCAGTGAGTAGTTAATGTAAGACTTGTTAGAATGGGATTACTTCTTTAATGGTCCAGTAGACAGGGTCCTGAGAGTTTTTGGTTTTCTATGTACAGTGTACCCAAAACTCTTTGAGGCAGCCCTCAAAGTCACCCTAGAGACAGTCTTGGGCTTATCTGTTGCTCAGAAACAGAGGCTGAAGGATTATTGCTCTGTAGAACTTCCTGATCTGAGGAAGTGGAGAGGAAGGTGCACATCTCTTCTCCCTGGGATTCAGTGATAGGATGTGTGGAAATGTTCAAAACTGCACCAGGGGAGGTTCAGACTGGACATTAAGAAGCATTTCTTTACCAATAGATGGTCAAACTCTGGAATGGGGTTCTTAGGGAGGTATTGATACCCAAAGCCTGTTGCTGTATTCAAGAGGCATTTAGACAATGCCATTAGTAACACGATTTAACTTTTTCTCAGCTCTAAAGTGGCCAGGAAGCTAGACTAGATGGTCAATGCAGGTTCCTTCAAATGGAAAAAATATATTCTATTCTATTCTATTCTATTCTATTCTATTCTATTCTATTCTATTCTATTCTATTCTATTCTATTCTATTCTATTCTATTCTATTCTATTCTATTCTATTCTATTTATACTGATACCTAAAACCGTAAAGCAGAAAGACTCTTGTAAGACTTCCAGTTTAATTTCTGAGTGCAATTCAAGATGCTAAAGATAATATTTGGAACTCTGGATGATATGATGGTCTGCTTGAGGAATGATGTGATCGTCAAACCTTCAGATAACAAGTCTTCACTTTTTTGCGCCTCTATTTTTTTCTGGATAAATATCATCACTGACCTCCCACAAATTTCTTTAAATGAAATTACTAAATTGCACTGAGGAAGAGAGAACCTGAAGAAAAAAGAGATGCAAAACCAAAACCCAACCAATCAACCAAAACAAACAAACAAAAAAGCATTTCTGTCTGGAAACAATTAAGAAACTTTAAAATGGGGAATGTGAATTAAAGAAAAATTGACAGCTTTCTCTTTTTCCTCCTTTCACACCCATTTTTTTTCCAGAAATGACTTATTTTATATAGTCATGCTTGCAATGATACTAATAACTGGTATAGTAAAAAAACCTGCAAGAAGTAGAATATCTGTCTTCTGCCACTGCTGGCAGCTCTGTCCAACCCAAAACTTACCTGACACGTTCATCTGTGCTCCTCTGATGGAAGTGACATGGCCAGGACAGTACTGTAAACTTCAACATTTTTAACCTGCAGAATTCCATTGACTGTGTTTTCTTTCTTGTCAGAACAGAAATGCACATTGTCAGATGTTGCCACTTTGTCTCCTATTTATGTTGACATGAACTGTACTACTGCTTTTTCAATTCCCTCCTGGGCTGAAAGGATGGGAAAATTGTCTATGGATGCAAGTGTCTTCTTCCTCTTTTAAAAAGTTGATTTTTCTTTTTAACCTGCCCGTTTGGAGCTTGGTGTTCCCTTTATTTTTCAAATTAATGTTTTCTTGGCAATGTGGTATTTGGATTTCTTTTATTAATACTGTGCTTCCCACTCCCTACCCCAAAGCCAGAGGTGAGGTACACTAATCTTCATCAGGATGTCCGTGGTGCTGTGTCTTAGGCTCTGGTGCACACCAGAAAGGGACTATGAAAACTTGAGATAGGCAAGGCTGGATGATATTGAAAAGGGTGGGTGTTCTGGGATTAGTAGGACTGGGCATGTTTTTAATCCTATTTTTGTTTTAATTTAGTTTGCTTTATTATGTTATTTTATTGAAGCTGTTTCTTAAGAGAACTTATTTTTTACTAGTTTTGAATGACTATCAGTTTCTCCCATTGTGATTTTACACAGCAATACTATCTAGATAAATTGGTAAGTTATGGCAAATATCTTAATTTATGTTTTGATCTAATCCACCTAGTATTGAAGGGCTTTTAATAGAACATTGTCCCATATTGTTCTAAAACAACAATGCAGTTCTAAAGAAAAGCAACCTTAAAAATCTAACTCATAGTAATTTTGTGATTTCTAACAAGAGACATTCAAACAGACTTCAGCCAAATCTGCTGTGATCAAGTACTCCATCTCTCCTGGGTTATGAGGTTAGGGGTATTCCATACATCAAAATTAAATTACCAGTGATCTCAAAGAACCAAATTATTCTGGGACTGGGTCACCAACCAGATCCTGGTAGTGCAGAGAAAGTCATAATGCTTCTCAGATGACTCATAAGGGCAGATCTCTGTTCTGCCTCTCACATACTACACACCCTTTGCCTTTATCAGCCATTGTCCTCTATCAGGTCATGCAGTAAGGCCATATTGTCTTCATCATATTCATGGAGAAAACACTCCTGTAACACGGTTTGATGTGTTGTTTTTTTTTTTTTTTTGTGTAAGTTATGTCATCCTGTGGTACTGTGGTAGCCTGGCATTTTGGAGGGATAAGTCTTAACGTGGCTTGTAACTTAATACAGACTTATGGCAGACTTTATGGACCTGTAGGACTCTGGAAATATCTTCTTTTTTGCCGAGGTCTGAGCTGCTTTCCCCTTGGAATACTTCTTTCTGTCTTTAACTTTTCATAAATTGTCTTTAACTTTTCATAGTGTCAAGACCACCCTGACATGACCTAAGCAGGGATTCCAGATGTTTTTGCTGTAGTGTCTGAATCCCTGTGTACGTATAGGATCTCCCAGCTGAAGGCCCTCAAGATCAAAATTCCCTTCCCTTGGCACTTCAATAGAGCATTGGTTTAATTAGCTTTTGGGTGTGATATAAAATGCAGATCCTGTACAGGTGCTTATTCTTCACAGAAGAGCACAGTAGAGAATAAATTAGGGCAAACCCATTTTGAAAGCAGTGGCAGAGCCAGTGCCAAATAGACTCATCAGGGGGACACAGGGCAGCGAGGCAGGGACAAGCATGCAGTGCTGGGCAGGCTTTGAACACACACATCTCTAAATGCCCAGACTTACTGAGAGGGCTTTTTACTCACTGGTCTTGCAGGAAGGCAGTGCAAACACAGCAGAGCTCACTGCCTACTCCTCCAGTGGCACTTTACATGAAGATGTTGAAGGCGGTTGCCTCTGCATGGTGGATCATGGTGGCCATTTATCCACCATGGATTCCCATCACGTCTGAGACGTGGAGTGCAGAGAGGTTTTGTAGGAATACAAACAGGTACCATAGATAGAGATGCAGGACCAGATGCCTTCTGAGTAGGCACTTCTTTCTACGTTTGCTTCTGTGGCATGCACTTCAGTAGAAGGAAAATGAATTTATTTGGCTCAACTTTTGCATTTTGTGTGTTTATTTGTTTGTTTACATTTGTTTCCATCTTTCATTCTACTAATGTATTTCCACTTCATTTGCAAATGCTCAGCCCTTCATAGGTATTAATGTTATATGAATTTTTTTCTTGGTAGTTTTAGTCAGCTTCCTAAGCCAGGAGACATGCCAGGTTTACACAGATGGTTTATATTGGTATTTTCTACATATAAACCAAAACAGAAATGTTTGAGAGAAAATCTTCCTTATAAGAAGGAAAGAGGGATTTTGCCTCATTCTATCTTAAAATAAGCTTTAAAATGTATTGTTTTTACATGAGCAAGACTTCTCTGAGGTTTGTCATGTACTTCTGGCAGCAGATGCTTTCCTGGCAGCTTCTTTCTCAGACCTTTGGTCATTATCCTCCAATGTCACCCAGTTAACTATCACCACAGGCAGGAAATCACTCATGAATCATGACTTCTGTGTGTCTGTAGGACCTCAGATCTCCTCTGACCTTAAGCACTCTCTTCAATGCCATTAAATAAATTAAATGTTTAAATTACCTATATTAGCTTTAATTGTATAATTACAGAGTCAACGAGAAATAAATCTGTAAAGGGGAAAGTCTAATCTAAAAAAGGACTTGCCCTCACTCCGAAATGGATGAACATGCCAGTGGAAATGATAGAGGCCTCTGTAGGAAATCAGCTTATGTCAAGTTTTTGCCTACTATAATCATATGATATAAACAAAACCAGATTTTTCAGATCAGAGCAAATGCCCTCATGTTATTTCAATGTTTTATGGTCATATTCAGAAGAAAACAGCAGCTTTTATGCACTGGGACGAGGACGTAGTGAAAGCCTTCCTCTGAGACACAGATTCCAGGCAGAGGTCGGGGGATAACAACAAATAAAAATTCTAGTACTAGTAAAAATATCTTAAAATAGATCTGAATTGTTTCAACATGAAGAGTGGAATTAGAAATTTAATTTAATGTAATTAAATTTAATTAAGTTTGATGAACTCAGATTTAAGTTAAACTATGCTCTTTTGCAATGTCAATAGCAGTCTCCCATATATCCATTTACCTGAAAACTGTCCCCATGAATAAAGGTATTGGGAAGGTGAGTATCCAGATTCATATTGCCTAGGGATTAAGTTATAGGAGATTGAATGTGGACTCAAGACTAGATCTTATTATTTCCCTTTGTATAGGGCTCTTATTGCAGGCACGTCCCAGGGAGTCATGGGGAAATTGTGCATCAGCAAAGGCAACTTGCAGGAGCTATCAGGAGCTCAGTCCTTTGCCTTTTTAATTTCCATTCTGCAGTTCAAGACCACCTTGCAGGATGGATAGGAGCTGTTGGCGCTCCAGTCAGGCAGCAGAGCAGAGGACCAAGTGGATGAGAATGATGTGTCTTGTGAGGGCTGGCAACAATACCTTTGTATTTTCCAAATAGTATTTGTCTTCAGTTTTCTTCTATTACACTGGGGACTGACTGCAGCTGGCCTCCATGTCTGAGTGGTTAATAAAGTTGATTTACACTGTTTATTTCTGTCAGGAGTCCATCAAGCATACTTTATTTTGCCTCTGGTAAGTCCCTAGTTTGTTACTCTATAGTCTGCTTCCCCAGACACATCGATTCCATAAAAAGAAAACCATCATTACAACATATTGCCAAACTAGCCATTCACAAAGGAAAGAAGTGCATTTATTCTTAGCACTTACTAGCAGTTAACTCTGTTTATGTTGGCATTACCTTTTCATTGGTAAAATATATGTGAAAAAATTGTGTAATGTGCAACTCATGCTGATTACAGTGATTTTTGACTTAAAAGCTGGTGTATGGGGTTCCGGAGCTCTTTTTTTGCCAATTTTTTAAAATAAAAATTGTGTTAGGTAGGTAAAAAGGCTTTCTTCCCTTCTTTGTAAAGTCTTTTCACCTTTAGGTAAAATTTCTCATGGAAGGGTTTCTTTTTTTTCCGTTAGCTCTGCTGCAGATTTTTGCTGATGGTTCTTCCTAGTGCCATGCTCCCACCCTCCTGAGAGAGCGGGAGAAACATCTCCCACAGAGAAAGAGAGGAGAGGAGTTACCTCTGGCACCTGCAAAGCTGGGAATTACAATAGCCAAGACATCCTGTAGCAACAGGGGAGAAGAAACTCTGTCGTCTCCCCACACACAACAGCTCCTGGGAATTAGGATCAGAGTTTTATAAAGACAAACTGTCATTGCATCACATATACTGAAAAACAAATTGCAGGGAAGCTGGGCTATGAATTGATCCTCATTGATTAAATTCTCATCTCAGTGTGCTGGAATAGTGTGGAAGATCCAAAGGATCCTGTTGCATGACAGGTCTACATAAATCCAAGGATTTATGTCAGTGCTTTATGGAACACCTTGGGAGTATCCAGTTTTTGTCTCTATTTGAATACAAAACTGTGGTTGATTTTCAAAGAAAATATTAATATTAATATTAAAACCTCATTTAAGACTTAGGATTAGTAGGGTATGTCATTAGCCTCACAAAAGTCTTCCCAATATCCAGAGTGATGTTTTTGGCAAATAAGTTTATAAATGGAATAAGGAGATATTAAAAAAAGAGTTAACTTAGCTTTCAGAAAATTAGATTTGTCCAGATAGTTTAAATTACCTATATGCAAAGGTTTGCTAAATGTTTGAGATACTGTAAGGGCCTACAGGAGAGCTCAACGAAGGAATCCCTTTCCACTTACATTCAACTGCCATGCCCAGGTAACTCATGGCTAAACAACCAAAATAAAACACTGAATATCTGAAGGCCTCAACAAAGAATGCCTAAAAGACCTCCAAGTGAGCTTTGATGGAAACCAGATGCACACAACACCTCAAAGCTCTACCACTATAGGTCCAGGGGAATACAGCCTTCAGAAGATGGAGCAAAGCTGTGTCTTTGTGCAACATTTCCCATTGACCATGGCGTTAATCCTCATGAAGTCCCTTGGCTCAAACACAACAAGGCCAAGGTGAAAATATAAGCTGTATTTTTTCACAGCAATGTTGTATTTGTTGCAATTGTTTTTGAGGATAGTTTGCTACCTTCTGTGAGAACTGGAAGATACTGGTAGATATCAATACCAGCAGGACTTGCAGTCAGAGCTGGATCCAGTGCTGCCTCCCTTCATGTGATGATGGATACTTTCCATCCATCCTCATACTGCACTGTGCAATTCTCTCGTGCTGGGATGCCAACAAACAAGCTTGACAATGCTGAAGCGGCTAATGGATGAGTTATGTCCCACCATACTGATCAACATTATACAGCTCTGTTTCGTTGTCCATGGTAGAATTAATGTGTTACCCAGACTGGAGGTTCCCCAAAGACTCTACACTTCTGCTTTTGTACAGCTTCTGGCACAATGGAGTCCCAGGCTGGTTTTTATTTCAGGTGCTATGTTATTACAAGTAGTGCAGATATTCTATTATTATAAAGAATGAATAGTAAGAATGGTGAATAGATTAAAATGAAAAATAACTGAAAGCAAAATGAAAATTGTATTCTAAAAAGCTGAAGGAGCAAATGCTAACATGGTGAGATTGACTACATGTAACCAATAGTGGATGACTAGATTGTATTTTTAGCAAGGCACATTTGCCATGAATGTTTCGAGGATAGTTTACTACCTTTATGGGGATGGAAAATAATGATATATATCAATACTAGCAAGACTTCACGAAAACAAAGGCTTATGTTATTTTTCATGGGAAAAATGTTGATTCCACTGCAATTTAAAAAGACTCAGAATGGTAGAACATTTAAAGTTCTAAAAAGATACAGGATAAAGACAGCAATGCTATCATCAGCCTCTCATAGATTCAAAGGTTCTGGAATTTACCTAGCTTCTCAAGAAAATGGCAATCTCAAATGAGCTCTGAGCACTTGCTTATTTTAAAAAGGAAGACTTGGAAGAGTCACATCAGCATTTTGTCTGAAACAATTAGCTAAATATCAGTTATTGGCAGTCAGAAAATCCATGGATATTTTTTGCTCATTTCTGTGTCTGGTGGTGGTGAAATAATTAGTGAAGGCAAAGGTTGCTCTTATTCTGGAAAAAGAATTACTTGCGGCACTAATTTTGTTCTGGTTTTGTGTGACAAAGAGCATCCTTTATTGTGTATTGTGTTTTTGCAGTTTGAGCTCTGTTGCAAGTAGAACTTTTGCAATCTTGGGAAGTTCAGTTAAGTCTGAAGTGAAAGTCGCTTTGGAGCATCTCTAGCTTGCATGATTGTTCACTTAACTGATCACCAAAGGACTTCTTGGTGCTGGAAGCTTCACAGAAGGTATATTCTCCAACTAAAAGTGACTTTTCGTGAATTAGTTTAGTAATGAATTAGACTCCAATAATGAGAACTTCTTTTGCATCATGGAGAGAGGTTCTGTGAACAGGAAAAGGATGGAGAAAAGAGATTTCCACAGACCAGTGATAGATGATCACTTAAGGCAACAAAGGGGAAGGGCAGAATATGTATGAATGAGTGTCTATGAGAAGTCCATGAGTGAAAGACGAAGAGAGAGGGAGAATGAGATGGTCTGTTGAGGACAGTAAACCAAATTTATGATGTGCACATACCAAAACTACACTAGGAAAACCACCTTGATTTCCCCCTTTTTCCCTTTTCTGAACTGCTCAACACTGAATACTGCCGCTTTCAAATCTGTGAAAATTTGGCTGACTGACAATAATACGCTGGAAGATTTTTGTCAGAGCCAGTGCTATTTCTGGCTAACAGCTGCTGTGCAAAAGTCCACCATTCAACCAACTCAAAATTCAAATCTGTCTCCAAAATACCACTTTAGCATTATAAAATGGGAGACCTGAACAGGTTATGACTTCTAACATTATGTCATCTATGCATATAGAGCAGTGCAGAGAAATGCTTACATGAAATTTTGTATCTAATGAATGTTCTCAGAAAGTATGGAGGGAAAAGTAGATGTTACGAATAATTTTAGATAAATTACTTTTTGAGTTCTCAAAGGAAGAGAGCTTAAAAAGAGATTATGTTGAAAAGAAATGCTGCCACTCATGTTCTCTTCACAAACCTTTCAGGAAGATTTGAAAATCAAATGCTAGGAATCCAAATTTTGGAACACTTACAATCTGTACCTACTTCTGAAAATCTGGGCGAAAGTGTTTTCTTTAAAGTGGATTATCTTCACCAATACAAGAAGTACTTGGTGTTTTAGTATTTTTATGAAACTTTATTGACAAAGCCACAGTATTCTAAGTGATTACTGCAGTTTTTGGCCCTGTGGAGGAGCAAATCTTGCTACCAACACAAAAATTTCATAATATGGAAGAAATTTTTTCCATTGTCTTCCCCAGGACCTGTCTGCTTTATAGTACTCAAATGTCTATTGTTTCAGCAATATTTAATTTTTTTAAAGAATGGACCTGTATGCAAATTGAAAAAGGGAAGAATAAAGTGCCCTTGTGCTAAGACACTCTGCAAGATTGTACCACATCTTATCCATATGGTATGGGCTCCAAGGCAGTGATGGGATGGGATGGGATGGGATGGGATGGGATGGGATGGG